>APFE031275948.1:0-16848 GCA_000404065.3 Pinus taeda | reverse complement strand
TCTCTCTCTCTCTCTCTCTCTCTCTCTCTCTCTCTCTCGATCTTTTCTGTTCTCTGATCATGGCTTCAAATTCAATCAATCTCATGACTTCTCGATTCCCCTTCCACCTCCGTCGGATCGCCTGTTGTTGTTCACTTGGAATTCCATGTCTCTGCATCATGGTCATTGGCTCACAAGGAATGGCCACTTGTCCTCTTGCGAACTATGCCAGCTTTTCCTCGTCGCTTCAGTTCTTCGGTTACATCGTGGAATGAGTCATCCGCCACCTCAGTGGTCAAATCGAACCTCAAATCCTTGTAGATCTCGGCTTAATCCCCTGTCGAATCTGGTTCTTTCATCAAGTGTGTTTTCAGCGTTAGATCTGGAGCCCCCAGATCCAACGTCATTCGCACATTTTGTGTGGTAGGCTTACTCGACAATTAGCGCGCAATGAGCGGCAATTTTCTCTCTCCCTCTCCTGCCACGCGTCGGGCGCTGAATGGAATCGCTAGGTTTCATCCAAAGCCGCTTACTGCCCAAGGGTGCCCCCGATATACCACCAATTTTGGAGCGCGGGTCCCACCTTTAGCCTTTAGCGCTTTCGCCACGGTTTTACCGGCTTCCATGCGACCGAGCGCTTCGGGGCCTTTCCTTCTCGAGGGGTTTTTCCCAGCGTTAGAAACTGCCTCCTTTTCCTGATTCGGGCTTCCCAAGTGCCAGTTTTGCCTCCTACGCAGTCTCCATGGGCCTCAATCAACGTGCTTTGACCGAGGTCCTCATCATTCCACGTTGGTTGCCAACTGCCACTATGTGAGGGTACTGCTGTCTCACTTGTCTAATCTCAATCCACTTTGCACTCTTCAGCTTTGAACCCTTGAGCCCTACTCTGAGGTACTCAACATCTCCTATGCGCGTTGTCCTCACCTTCCTATATAGAACTGTGTCTTCCTGTAATTCATTAACATATTCAAGTAGCAGGTCATTAATAAAAGGCAATTGACTCTTCTCTTCAGGATCCTCAATTAGAGAGGGTTCAAGCAATCTTAAGCAATCTGCATTTACGACTGAGTAGATGTACATGTAAGCTAGTAGATCAAGGCAAAAAGCATTTTCACCAATCTTCTCAAGTATTTTGAAAGGTCCATACCTGATAGGCTTTTGCTTTTTACCTTCACCTTGCATCCTGTCCTTGCTGATGTACAACCAGACTTGGTCACCAACTTGGAAACTATGCTCCATCTGATGCTTGTCATGCCTTGCCTTGTATTTGGCTTGGCCCTTTTCTAGTTGTTCCTGTACTGCCTGGTGGATCTCCTGGATTTGTTCAATGAACCCAGTTGCCCTGTCCACATCACTGTGTCCCTCAACTGAGGTATCTTTACCAAAGACAAAATCCAAATGAGACCTTGGTGTGAAACCAAAACAGGTCTCAAAAGGAGATCTCCGTGTAGAAGAATGTTTTGCTTTGTTGTAAGCATGTTGCACATAACACAAATGTTCATCCCAAAGCTTAGGATGTTTACTACAAGATCCTCTGAGTAACTGGATCACTGTCCTGTTAACTACTTCTCTCTGGCCATCAGTTTGTGGATGAAAAGATGTGCTTTTCTTCATTTTGGTGTCCATCAATTCCCACAGACTTGACCAAAGCTTCACCACAAATCAAGTGTCTCGATCAGATACAATGGAAGTGGGTAATCCAAAATGAACCCATACATGTTCAAAGAACAGTTTTGCGGTTTGTTCAGCTGTAATTTGTTTATTACAAGGTATCAAAATACACATTTTCCTGAACCTATCCACAACAACACATAGATAATCATGACCTTTCCTCGATTTAGGCAATCCTCCAACAAAATCCATGGAAACACTTTCCAAAGGGTGAGAAGGTACTAGTAATGGAGTGTACAAGCCTAGTTTTCTCTTGTCGGAGATGATTTTAACACACAGTACACCCTCTTACATATATAGAAACTATCTCATTCATTTTTGGCCAATAACAAAATCTTTGCAGTTGTGCAACTGTTTTACTTACCCCAAAATGACCTAATATCATAAAAGTGTGTGCTTCTCTAATTATCTTTACTCTCTAAGTTTGTGGAATGCATAAATTCCCACAATGATATAAGAGTCGGTCCTTTACATGATAATCCAATTCTTCTACTCTTTTGCCTTGACTTAAAGTTGCATATACATATTTAAAGTCTATATCTTGAGCATATTGTTCAATGTAGCTTTCATGTAGCACAGAATTATGCTTAAGTATAGTATATCCATTTATAATATTTCTAGACAATATATCTGCAACTTTATTGTGTATGCCCTTTTTATATCTCATGACTAAATGAAACTGTTGTAGAAAACCCATCCATCTATAGTGCCTTGATTGCTGCAACTTAGTTTTGCAGTGTAGATATTGAAGTGGTTGATGATTAGTATATATTACTCTCTTTTCCCATTAAGTAATGTTTCCACTTTTTCACACTCTGAACTAATGCATACAATTCTTTATCATATGTAGGATAGTTAACTATTGCAGGATTAAAAGTCTCAGAATGATAACATATGGGTTTACTGTGCTGTGTTAACACTGCACCCATGGCATAGTCACTGGCATCTGTTTGGATCTCAATAATTGTAAGATTGATGGTTTTACAGAGGGAAAGTGTTCCAAGTTGCATCTAAAGCTTAACTTCAAGATAAAAAAGAAAGCTATAAAGAAGAAGAATCTCACGGCCACTAATTCAAGTAACCGGGTTGAAAATAGCTCGGAGGTGGATGAGAATATCATCTATACATCAATGAAGAAGGAGGTGAACCTAAGTAGCATTCAACAACAAGAAGAGAAGGAAAAATTACCGAACTATTCCACATAAAGATACAAGTCAAGAAGAGAAAGATTGATGCTTTATTTGACTTGGGATCACAGGAAAATATCATTGTGGCAAAGACAGTCAACGAATTGGGATTGGAAGTTCATGATCATACAAGCCCATATCCATTAGGATGGGTGCAATGTTCTAGAAGTTGTCACAACTTCTTCTTCACCTCACTTGCTTTTATAGTAGACTACCTATACACCCCAATGTTTGGTAATGGAGATTTTGGCAATAGATGCATCTCATGTTCCACTTCTCTCTTGGGTGGTAACCCTTTAGGTTCCTAGAAAACATCCTCGTATTCTTGTAACAACTCTTCTAGTTGTTGTTTTGGTTTCGAGTACACCCCTCCATGGATGACTATCCTCTCACTGACTCTTCTATTGATTGATTTTCTCTTAAAAACAATAAAGCATACTTATTTCTAGAACTGGTCATTTTTTGTGCTTCATTCGCACTTATAAGTGAAATTTTTTACTTACGCTTATGTGTCTTGATGTTGAAGGATTTTGCATGGAACGAGTATTAATTACACGTTGTGCACAATCAGTTATATTTATATTAACACATTACATATTAATATTTATATACATGTATAGTGTTGAAATAATTTACATTTTTATTATATTTAGAATTGTTTTATCTTAAACTTGAGTGTTACTTAGATTTGAATGGGCTCTTTTGGATAAAAGGAGTCATTCATAGAGTTTAGTGTAGAGACTTGAGATGCAAAGGAGAAGCCGAGGAAGAGACTTAGGGTCATTCACGGAGTTTTAAGGTTGAAGCCAAAATGTGATTTATGGGGTAAATAGGTCACTTGACATTTTCACTATAAATTTTCTTCTAAGAGGTTTTGGAACTTAATATGAGAGAGTGTTTAGAAGGGAGCAAAGAAGCTTTAGTATATTCCCACATATCAACTAATAGTTAAATATTCTTACCAAGCACTTGGCAAGAAGGAAGTTTGATGAATTCAAAAGTAGACTTGGATTGGTACATAATTCCTTCCTTACTAAGAAGAAGCTTTTAGAATTATTGCTTGAATAGGAATCTCTAAACAAGTTTAGTGTGAACAAAGAAGATGTCATTTCAAATATTTTGGAAAAAGCAAATTTAAAATAGTAATTTTATTTTAGAATTGACTTAATAAAAGAAAGTGAACCTTCGCTGAAATAAGTCTATAAAACTATATTTCATGCATCCATGACATGGAATAGGAGTAAACTAAAAAATATATTAGGGCTTTGGTCTTGGGAGAAAGTATAAATATAGGTAGAGATAGTGGTTTTCACACAAACTAATGGAGAACCAAGGAAAGATGCAATTTTGACAATGCATGCTTGCGTATAGATATCGCACAATTTTGTACAATCATATGGAACAATTTCATATAGTCATATAAACATGCCATACATACAAACTGTTAAATAAATCGAGCACAAATTTAATATTGTTTTTAGTAGATTGTCTCTAAAGCAAGTGTTTCAAGCTCAATTTAGAGTGAGTTTTAACATACCTGCAACGTTCTTTTTTAATAAATAATTTTAATTTTTTTTTAGAAGAATGAAAATTAATTTAGAATAATTACCTATATATATTGGGATTGATTTATATATTAATATATATTCAATTAAAATATTAAAAAAAATCAAACTTAAAAAAAACATATTTTCAATTTACTTAATTTAGTGGAATTTAAAAAAAAAAACATTCCACTAGATGTTGCACATAACACAAATGTTCATCCCAAAGCTTAAGATGTTTACTGCAAGATCCTCTGAGTAACTGGATCACTGTCTTGTTAACTACTTCTCTATGGCCATCAGTTTGTGGATGAAAAGATGTGCTTTTCTTCAGTTTTGTGTCCATCAGTTCCCACAGACTTGACCAAAGCTTTACCACAAATCAGGTGTTTCGATCAGATACAATGGAAGCGGGTAATCCAAAATGAACCCATACATGTTCAAAGAACAGTTTTGCAGTTTGTTCAGCTGTAATCTGTTTATGACAAGGTATCAAAATACACATTTTGCTGAACCTATCCACAACAACACATAGATAATCATGACCTTTCCTCGATTTAGGCAATCCTCCAACAAAATCCATGGAAACACTTTCCCAAGGGTGAGAAGGTACTAGTAATGGAGTGTACAAGCCTAGTTTTCTGTTGCCGGACATGCTTTTAGCACACAATACACCCTCTTACATATATAGAAACTGTCTCATTCATTTTTGGCCAATAACAAAATCTTTGCAGTTGTGCAACTGTTTTACTTACGCCAAAATGAACTAATATCATAAAAGTGTGTGCTTCTCTAATTATCTTTACTCTCTCAGTTTGTGGAATGCATAAATTCCCACAATGATATAAGAGTCGGTCCTTTACATGATAATCCAATTCTTCTACTCTTTTGCCTTGAATTAAAGTTGCATAAAGTCTATATCTTGAGCATATTGTTCAATGTAGTTTTCATGTAGCACATAATTATGCTTAAGTATAGTATATGCATTTATAATATTTCTAGATAATATATCTGCAACTTTATTGTGTATGCCCTTTTTATATCTAATGACTAAATGAAACTGTTGTAGAAAACCCATCCATCTATAGTTCCTTGATTGCTGCAACTTAGTTTGGGAGTGTATATATTGAAGTGGTTGATGATCAGTATGTATTACTGTCTCTTTTACCATTAAGTAATGTTTCCACTTTTTCACAGTCTGAACTAATGCATACAATTTGTTATCATATGTAGGATAGTTAACTATTGCAGGATTAAAAGTCTCAGAATGATAACATATGGGTTTACTGTGTTGTGTTAACACTGCTCCCATGGCATAATCACTGGCATTTGTTTGGATCTCAAATGGTCTTTGCAGATCAGGCAGTGCTATTACAGGTGTTGTACTAATCTTTTCCTTCAAGGTTTCAAAGGCTTTCTGATGTTTGCCTCCCCACTGAAATACCTTGGTCAATCCTGTTAAATCATGTAAGGGAGTTGCAATTGAGGAAAAGTTAGAAATGAACTTCCTCCAATACTGTGTTGCCCCTAAGAAGCTTCTCACTTCTGTAGAAGGCTTGGGTTTAGGCCAATTTACAATGACTGCCACCTTAGAGTGATCTATTTTCAATTCACCACCCCCTACTATATGACCCAAATAATTCAGAGATGTTTTGCCAAATTCACATTTTGAGAGTTTAACATGAAGTTTTTCTCTTTTCAAAACATCTAGTATCTGTTTAACATTCTTTAAGTGTTCTTCCCACGTTTTACTAAAAATCAGAATGTCATCTAAATACACAATAATAAAATCATCAAGAAAAGGTCTGAGTACATCATTCATTAATCTCATGAAAGTAGCGGGAGCGTTAGTTGAGCCAAAAGGCATAACCAGCCAATCATAAAATCCTTGCTTTGTTTTGAAAGCAGTCTTTCGTGCATCTTGTTCTGCAACGCTGACCTGATGGTATCCACTGTGCAAGTCTAGCTTGGTGAAAAAAAATAGTTTCCTTAAATTGATCTAAAATATCATCTATGTGAGGAAGGGGATAACGATTTTTTATTGTTATCTTATTGAGTTCTCGGTAATTAATGCACATTCTCCACGAGACATCTTTCTTTCTCACCAAAATGAATGGTGACCCACATGGTGATGTACTAGGCCCGATAAATCCCTTCTCAAGCAACTCCTGCACCTGCTTCTTGATTTCATCATTCTCTAAAGTAGAAAACCTGTACATTCTAATGTTACGCAAACGAGCATCTTGCTGCAAAATAATAGCATGTACTATTTCCTTTTTTGGTGGCAGACCTTTAGGTTCTTGAAACAAGATATCATACTCTGGAACAACCTTTTCTAAATCAGCTTGTTGTTTAGCATTATAGCCCTCAAATACATTGGCTTTATTAGGTTTATTTTCCTTTACAACCATCCATAAGAATTGTTTGCATGAATTTATCATTCTTTTCATCTGCCCTGAGTTTATGAGAATATAACTATTCTTCAACTTATGATCTCTTACAAAGTATTCGATTCCATCTTTAACAAGTAGATACTTGTTCTCAGCTCTATAGAAAATAGCTTTTCTATCATACAAGTAAGGACTTCCTAAAACAATTCCACATATATCCAGAGGAATTATGTCTAACTCAACCTCATCTACAAATGATGACCCAAAAGAAAACTTGAGTTTGCATTGTCTAGTCATTTGTAGTTGTGCTTTATCATCCAACCATCCTAATTGGTATGGTTTCTTGTGAGGTGTAGTTGCTAATCCCAATTTCTTTACAATTGCTTCAAAAAATAAATTTACTTGTGAGCCACTGTCAAACAAAGTATCAATCTTTTGATGTTTGGAAATAACTCGAATATGGAAAAGCTCATGTCTTTTTCTCTCATTTTCTTCATCAGTGATAGATTGTGCACAATTACTAGTAGATGCTTCAGAATTCTTACCTTTTATTCTTGTGGCTGCAATGTTTGTTTCATCTCCTGAGTCCGACCCCAAATCTTTCTGAATAACTACAACAGTCTTCTTCTTCTTTAGCTTGAACTTCTTAGGTCTTAGCTCTGGATACAGAATCCAACAATGCTCATCATCATGCCCATCCTTTTTACAGCGAGTGCATGAAGCTTTGATTTTCTATGCAGTGTTAGCCTTCCTTAATTTCCACTTCTGTTTCTTTTCTCCTTTCGCTTGCTTGCAGTGGGTTGGGATGGTTCCCCAACTTATGGATTTCCATTCTTTCCTCTAACTTCTAGATGAGTAGTTTGTATAGATACCTCATCTATACTTGTGGGATTAAACATGAGGATGGTGTGCCTCATGTAGCTGTGTAGACCACCAATGTACTTCGAAAGAGTTTCAAGTGAGTCTAATGAGATTCCTAGAATCAATGCTCTCTTTCCAAATTCCTGAGTGTACCGTTGCACATTTTTCCCTTTCAACTGTCGAAAAGTCTGCCAACTCATCATGGCTTGTTGCATGGAGGCCAATGGATAGAACTGATTTTTGATCGCAGACACAAATTCACTCCTGACATAGATGGTCTTACCATGTCTTTTCATGTCAGCTTGGGTTCTGCCTTCCCACCAAACCAAGGCGTGGGGTTGCCAGCTAAATCTTGCTCTTGTCTAAGTCGATGTTCTGCACTCTGCAATACACATCAATTTGTCTAATCTAATTTTCCAACTTTTCTGCATTTAACTCTCCATCATATATAGGAAAATCAAATTTAACATCTAGCTGAATCAAAGATGCTTTCTTGTTATGTACAGGACTATTAGGAGGTGTGAGAAAGCTTTCCTCTTTCCCTTTTCCTTTTGAGTGGTCATGGAAGTGTGATTCATCTTCTCCTTTTTCTTGTTTAGAGCCTGATGAGTCTTCATCCTTGTGTTTTCTAAAGTCCTTATACATTTCTTCTACCATGGAATTTATGGCCAGGAAGCTTTCTATGAATTGAGGGTCTGGTCCCATAGAACCTTCCTCTGACATTGTCTTCCGAGGATAGACTCTCCCAATTTTAGGATTAGTTTCGACCAACTCTCCTTCTCCTAATTTGAGCTTTGATCTAGTGAGCATTCACAGCTAAACCAACACAAGCTTGTCTAACCTTACAGCCCAGAGCTCTAATACCACTTGATCTGGAAATCACCCTTTGAGTGATCTCAGTTAGAGAATTATTGAATGAAGGTATTATAGACTCATGTGTTGGTGTGTGTCTATGTTATTTTAGGCAATGGATCGAGCGGATTGCAAAATACATAGACACTAGAAAATGGAAAACAACAAGAGAAACACAGTAAGAAAATACAAGAACACAACAATTAATAAGGAGTTCACCCTATCCTACAGGGCTATGTCTCTGGTCCAGCTTTCAGTAGTGGCCTTCTTTTATTGTGTCTTTAAGGCAGATAATTACAATGAGGAGCTCAGATTGAGTCTCCTGAAACAAAACAATGTTTGGTAGGGTGGTTCTTGGATCCCCCAAGCCACTAGAGTACATAGACTCTTTTCCTTACCAGAACTTGACCTTTCTGGTCTTTAAAGGGAGGAGCCCAATATGGTACTCAATTCCTGACAGGTCCGCTCAGGGATGGCTTGAACCTCTCAAGTTCTTTGGTGCTCGACGTTGCCTTTGGTCAGCTCAGCCTTCTGTCTTTCTGCTTTTTGCTTCACTGTCTTTTCACTTCTCTGACTCTGTCTTCTTCTCCCTGGTCCTTCCTCTCTCTCTCTCTCTCTTTCTCTCTCTCTCTCTCTCTCTCTCTCTCTCTCTCTCGGTCTTTTCTGTTCTCTGTTCATGGCTTTAAAGCCAATCGATCTCATGATTGCTCGATTCCCCTTCCACCTTCGTCAGATCGCCTGATGTTGTTCACTTGGAACTCCCTGTCTTTGCATCATGGTAATCAGCTCATAGGGAGTGGCCACTTGTCCTCTCGTGAACTGCGTCAGCTTTTCCTCATTGGATTGGTTCTTCCGTTACATTATAGAATGAGTCATCTGCCACCTCAACGATCAAATCGAACCTCAAATCCTTGTAGATCTCGACTTAATCCCCTGTCAAATCTGGTTCTTTCATCAGGCGCATTCTCAGCCGTTAGATCTAGAGCCCCTAGATCCAACGTCATTCGCACATTTCACGTGGTTGACTTGCTCGACTGTTAGCGTGCGATGAGCGACGATTTTCTCTCTCCTCTGCCTACCATGCCTCAGGTGTTGAATGGAAACGCTAGGTTTAAGCCAAATCCGCTTACCACACAAGGATGCCCCTGATATACTACCGATTTTGGAGCACGGGTCCCACCTTTAGCCTTTAGCACTTTCGCCACAGTTTTTCCGGCTTCCATGTGATCGAGTGCTTCGAGGCCTTTCCTTCTCGAGGGGTTTTTCCCAGCGATTAGAAACTGCCTCCTTTTCCCGACTTGGGCTTCCCAAGTGCCATTTTCGCCTCCTGCGCAGTCTCCATGGGCCTCGGTCAGCGCGCTTTGACCGAGGTCCTCGTCATTCCACACTGGCTACCAACTGTCATTGTTCAGAGGTTTTTCTGATTGCTCTGCGCTCTTGAATACGAAGTTTGTCCTGATCTGATACAGTCATAGTACTTTGATTATTCTTCATGGATCCAATTCGGATCAAGGGTTGCTGGTGAGAAAAAGCTCAGGGAATCAGAAGAGGGGGCCTTTAACATCTGGTTGATGTTCTGAGCATTAATGGTAATCAGCATGTCTCCATTTTGAGCCATTGCTACTCTCTGTACATATTCATAATGGGCTTGGCACCAGGTTATCAGATCTTGGAAGCTATGAGTTTTTGGGAATGAAAAAAGGGGAAAATGAGTCTCCTAGAACCTGATTTGATCCCCTTGGTTAATGTATTTTTGTTTTAACCATGGGTGTAATTTGATAAAATCAAATTCACACTCATAATCTGAAACTTTAAACGGGGCATCAGCCACGGGAATCCACTCTAGATCAACGGGGGCGATGGAGGGGCTTGCTTCTTCAATGTTTTTCTGGGTTTTGACTATGGGAGCCATTATGCTGGAAGATGAGCTTAAGGTAATTGAGATGGATGAAGAAAGGTTGCAGTAGCTTTTTGAACAGGGGAAATTTACAGAGGAAGGGAATTAGCAGGAAATAGGATCAGAGGAAAGAAAATTATTATCATCACTTAAACAGGTTATTTGTAGGTAATTTACAATTTACTATTTAAATATTACCGTAGGAGATTTATTACAAGAATGGTAATTTTACAATGGGTTTAAGGAGTTAATGGCCAACAGGACAGGAGCGGTGTAATGGATCACTATGTGGCAGTAATTGAGTGGACAGAGGGAAACTGATAATTGAGGTGGTGGATGAGCTGGAGGCATGGAACTGAATGAGGAAAAGCGGATGTGGAAGGTGCAGTGATGAATGAGTTGACAGGTCAAAACCGTTGGTGTATTTCTTATGGTGAGCAGGTCATGGTTTTGTGCTAAGGGGACCTGAAATCATGTCGTTTTACCACGTAAGAGAAAATGAGTGGCCATTAAAACCACCTTTTTGGGGGTCTTGCCCACGTTAACCAAAAACAGTGAAGGGGGCCCGAAATGGATCCTTCGTCGTTGATCTCGGTGGGGTTGATCTTGACCATCGAAAGTTAGAGGCCGCTTAGAAGGCGCTTGATGTGACATTTTGTCACTTCTAACTTCATAATAAAATCATGCATTGTTGATTATTTGCAAGATAATAAACTTTATCAACATAATTAAGCCTCGATTAAGGAATTTAAGCATTATTTAAACTAAATAACAAATTTCAAAGGCGCATTTGAACTAGCAGCCTTAATTTTTATTTTCTAAAGCAATTTTTTTTGTTTATTGCTTATCTAACATTTTATCATTTGCCTTCCTTTTTATAGAGCAACTACCCTAAAATTTTATATGATATGGACCTAAAATAATAATAATTCCTAACATTTTTTATTTTCAATTTTCCTTTTGGTCCATATCCTAGCTTATCATTATACAATGGTATTTTTGATTTTTTTCAACTAATGGCTAACTTATCAAAAACAAAGATGCTACAACACCCTATTCGAAATAGAGGAAAAGGTAGAAATAAATTTGTATCCAGGTGAGATTGACACTCTAAAGCTAAATCATTGGCTGTAGCAATTAGAATTATATTTAAGTATTCGCCATATAGAGGAAGAATAGAAGATTTCATTTACTCGGTTGAAATTAGAGGGACATGCCTTAACTTTGTGGGTAAGAAACACGAAAACCTTGAGGTTGGAGGAATATCCTCTAGAGACTAAGTGGGAGGGTTTCAAAAGCCTCATAAATTCACAATTTTACTCTGTCGGGTGCATAGAGGACCAATGGGTCTCGTTTCATTATTTTAGGCAGAAGAAAGGCTAGATTGTACATGAGTACTCCATAGAGTTCAAAAAAATGGCCATAAGGTTGGGTATCTCCCCAAACAACCTAAATGTACTCCTCAAGTATTTGATGGGTCCACACAACCATCTACAAAAGTAATTGATGTTGTTTAAATCTAGATCAATGGACAAATCTTACATACAGGAACAATACCTAGAGAACATAAGCGAGAAGAAAAGGAAATCGAGTGGTTTGAAGCAAAAGGAACACCAAGGTGCTTCTAAGGAGGGGAAGAAGAAGTGGAAAGGGTGAACATATAAAAGGAAAGGAGCCACAACACACAAGTGCAAAGATCCCAACAACCACTACAATAATTGTAAGATTGATGGTTGTACAGAGGCAAAGTGTTGCAAGTTGCATCTAAAGCTTAACTTGAAGATAAAAAAGAAAGATATAAAGAAGAAGAATATCACGACCACTGATTCAAGTAACCGGGTTGAAAATAGCTCGGACGTGGATGAGAATATCATCTATACATCAATGCAGAAGGAGGTGAACCTAAGTAGCCTTCAACAACAAGAAGAGAAGGAAAAATTACCAAACTATTCCACATAAAGATACAAGTCAAGAAGAGAAAGATTGATGCTTTATTTGACTTGGGATCACAGGAAAATATCATTGTGGCAAAGACAGTCAACAAATTGGGATTGGAAGTTCATGATCATACAAGCCCATATCCATTAGGATGGGTGCAATGTTCTAGAAGTTGTCACAACTTCTTCTTCACCTCACTTGCTTTTATAGTAGACTACCTATACACCCCAATGTTTGGTAATGGGGATTTTGGCAATAGATGCATCTCATGTTCCACTTCTCTCTTGGGTGGTAACCCTTTAGGTTCCTAGAAAACATCCTCGTATTCTTGTAACAACTCTTCTAGTTGTTGTTTTGGTTTCGAGTACACCCCTCCATGGATGACTATCCTCTCACTGACTCTTCTATTGATTGATTTTCTCTTAAAAACAATAAAGCATACTTATTTCTAGAAATGGTCATTTTTTGTGCTTCATTCGCACTTATAAGTGAAATTTTTTACTTACGCTTATGTGTCTTGATGTTGAAGGATTTTGCATGGAACGAGTATTAATTACACGTTGTGCACAATCAGTTATATTTATATTAACACATTACATATTAATATTTATATACATGTATAGTGTTGAAATAATTTACCTTTTTATTATATTTAGAATTGTTTTATCTTAAACTTGAGTGTTACTTAGATTTGAATGGGCTCTTTTGGATAAAAGGAGTCATTCATGGAGTTTAGTGTATAGACTCTTTTCCTTACCAGAACTTGACCTTTGTGGTCTTTAAAGGGAGGAGCCCAATATGGTACTCAATTCCTGCCAGGTCCGCTCAGGGATGGCTTGAACCTCTCAAGTTCTTTGGTGCTCAACGTTGCCTTTGGTCAGCTCAGCCTTCTGTCTTTCTGCTTTTTGCTTCACTGTCTTTTCACTTCTCTGACTCTGTCTTCTTCTCTCTGGTTCTTCCTCTCGGTGTTCTCTCTCTCTCTCTCTCTCTCTCTCTCTCTCTCTCTCTCTCTCTCTCGGTCTTTTATGTTCTCTGTTCATGGCTTTAAAGCCAATCGATCTCATGATTGCTCGATTCCCCTTCCACCTTCGTCGGATCGCCTGATGTTGTTCACTTGGAACTCCCTGTCTTTGCATCATGGTAATTAGCTCATAGGGAGTGGCCACTTGTCCTCTCGTGAACTGCGCCAGCTTTTCCGTATTGGCTCGGTTCTTCCGTTACATTATAGAATGAGTCATCTACCACCTCAACGATCAAATCGAACCTCAAATCCTTGTAGATCTCGGCTTAATCCCCTGTCAAATCTGGTTCTTTCATCAGGTTCATTCTCATCCGTTAGATCTGGAGCCCCTAGATCCAACGTCATTCGCACATTTCACGTGGTTGACTTGATCGACTGTTAACGTGCGATGAGTGGCGGTTTTCTCTCTCCTCTGCCTACCACGCCTTAGGTGTTGAATGGAAACGCTAGGTTTAAGCCAAATCTGCTTACCACCCAAGGATGCCCCTAATATACCGCCGATTTTGGAGCACGGGTCCCACCTTTAGCCTTTAGCACTTTCGCCACAGTTTTCCCGGCTTCCATGTGATCGAGTGCTTCGAGGCCTTTCCTTCTCAAGTGGTTTTTCCCAGCGATCAGAAACTGCCTCCTTTTCCCGACTTGGGCTTTCCAAGTGCGATTTTCGCCTCCTGCGCAGTCTCCATGGGCCTCGGTCAGCGCGCTTTGACCGAGGTCCTCGTCATTCCACACTGGCTACCAACTGTCATTGTTCAGAGGTTTTTCTTATTTCTCTGCGCTCTTGAATTCGAAGTTTGTCCTGATCTGATACAGTCATAGTACTTTGATTATTCTTCATGGATCCAATTCGGATCAAGGGTTGCTGGTGAGAAAAAGCTCAGGGAATCAGAAGAGGGGGGCTTTAACATCTGGTTGATGTTCTGAGCATTAATGGTAATCAGCATGTCTCCATTTTGAGCCATTGCTACTCTCTGTACATATTCATAATGGGCTTGGCACCAGGTTATCAGATCTTGGAAGCTATGAGTTTTTGAGAATGAAAAAAAGGGCAAATGAGTCTCTTAGAACCTGATTTGATCCCCTTGGTTAATGTATTTTTGTTTTAACCATGGGTGCAATTCGATAAAATCAAATTCACACTCACAATCCGAAACTTTAAACAGGGCATCAGCCACGGGAATCCACTCTAGATCAACGGGGGCGATGGAGAGGCTTGCTTCTTCAATGTTTTTCTAGGTTTTGACTATGGGAGCCGTTATGCTGGAAGATGAGCTTAAAGTTTATTGAGATGGATGATGAAAGGTTGCAGTAGCTTTTTGAACAGGGGAAATTTATAGAGGAAGGGAATTAGCAGGAAATAGGATCAGAGGAAAGAAAATTATTATCATCACTTAAACAGGTTATTTGTAGGTAATTTACAATTTACTATTTAAATATTACCGTAGGAGATTTATTACAAGAATGGTAATTTTACAACGGGTTTATAGGAGTTAATGGCCAACAGGACAGGAGCGGTGTAATGGATCACTACGTGGCAGTAATTGAGTGGACAGAGGTCAACTGATAATTGAGGTGGTGTATGAGCTGGAGGCATGGAAATGAATGAGGAAAAGCGGATGTGGAAGGTGTGGTGATGAATGAGTTGACAAGTCAAAACCGTTGGTGTATTTCGTATGGTGAGCAGGTCATGGTTTTGGGCTAAGGGGACTTGAAATCATGTCGTGTTACCACGTAAGAGAAAACGAGTGGCCATTAAAACCACCTTTTTGGGGGCCTTTCCCACGTTAACCAAAAACAGTGAAGGGGGCCCGAAATGGATCCTTCGTCGTTGATCTCGGTGGGGTTGATCTTGACCATCGAAAGTTAGAGGCCGCTTAGAAGGCGCTTTATGTGACATTTTGTCACTTCTAACTTCATAATAAAATCATGCATTGTTGATTATTTGCAAGATAATAAACTTTATCAACATAATTAAGCCTCGATTAAGGAATTTAAGCATTATTTAAACTAAATAACAAATTTCAAAGGTGCATTTGAACTAGCAGCCTTAATTTTTATTTTCTAAAGCAATTTTTTTTGTTTATTGCTTATCTAACATTTTATCATTTGCCTTCCTTTTTATAGAGCAACTACCCTAAAATTTTATATGATATGGACCTAAAATACTAATAATTCCTAACATTTTTTATTTTCAATTTTCCTTTTGGTCCATATCCTAGCTTATCATTATACAATGGTATTTTTGATTTTTTTCAACTAATGGCTAACTTATCAAAAACAAAGATGCTACAACACCCTATTCGAAATAGAGGAAAAGGTACAAATAAATTTGTATCCAGGTGAGATTGACACTCTAAAGCTAAATCATTGGCTGTAGCAATTAGAATTATATTTAACTGTTCGCCATATAGAGGAAGATTAGAAGATTTCATTTGCTCGGTTGAAATTAGAGGGACATGCCTTAACTTTGTGGGTAAGAAACATGAAAACCTTGAGGTTGGAGGAATATCCTCTAGAGACTAAGTGGGAGGGTTTCAAAAGCCTCATAAATTCACAATTTTACTCTGTCAGGTGCATAGAGGACCAATGGGTCTCGTTTCATTATTTTAGGCAGAAGAAAGGCTAGATTGTACATGAGTACTCCATACAGTTCAAAAAAATGGCCATAAGGTTGGGTATCTCCCCAAACAACCTAGATGTACTCCTCAAGTATTTGATGGGTCCACACAACCATCTACAAAAGTAATTGATGTTGTTTAAATCTAGATCGATGGACAAATCTTACATACAAGAACAATACCTAGAGAACATAAGCGAGAAGAAAAGGAAATCGAGTGGTTCGAAGAAAAAGGAACACCAAGGTGCTTCGAAGGAGGGGAAGAAGAAGTGGAAAGGGTGAACATATAAAAGGACAGAAGCCACAACACACAAGTGCAAAGATCCCAACAACCACTACAATAATTGTAAGATTGATGGTTGTACAGAGGAAAAGTGTTGCAAGATGCATCTAAAGCTTAACTTGAAGATAAAAAAGAAAGATATAAAGAAGAAGAATCTCACGGTCACTGATTCAAGTAACCGGGTTGAAAATAGCTCGGACGTGGATGAGAATATCATCTATACATCAATGCAGAAGGAGGTGAACCTAAGTAGCCTTCAACAACAAGAAGAGAAGGAAAAATTACCAAACTATTCCACATAAAGATACAAGTCAAGAAGAGAAAGATTGATGCTTTATTTGACTTGGGATCACAGGAAAATATCATTGTGGCAAAGACAGTCAACAAATTGGGATTGGAAGTTCATGATCATACAAGCGCATATCCATTAGGATGGGTGCAATGTTCTAGAAGTTGTCACAACTTCTTCTTCACCTCACTTGCTTTTATAGTAGACTACCTATACACCCCAATGTTTCGTAATGGGGATTTTAACAATAGATGCATCTCATGTTCCACTTCTCTCTTGGGTGGTAACCCTTTAGGTTCCTAGAAAACATCCTCGTATTCTT
>APFE031275946.1:35499-81915 GCA_000404065.3 Pinus taeda | reverse complement strand
TTTGTAGGGTTCATGTCGATCGTCAACTAGCAACCCGACCTCATTATCTATCAATTTTATAGTTGATTTTAAAGTTATCATTATAATGGACAAGTCTGCCCCACAACGTATCAATTTCATGGTTATTTTTTAAGATTTCATTGCAATAGGTCAAGCTTGCCTACACCACATGTCAATTTGATGGTTGATTTTTAAATTTTCGTTGCAATGTGTTAAGTTGTCTTAGGCTAAGATTTTAAAATAGATATACTTCTAGCATTTAAAAAACAAATTACCCTTGGTATAATGATTGTTTCGTTTCGGTGTTAATTTTTAATTTTTTTTTTAGTCATATAATTTTTCCATAATGCCATGGTTGAAATATATTAAAAACTTGAGCTTTTTTGTAGCTGTATTTGGTTTCAATTTCATGGTTGAAAATTTGTCAATGTTTTTAAGGTTTTTCTAAGTCAAGATATTTTATCTTTAATGTTATGGTTGAAAGCAATTATGAGTATTTTATCATTAACATCACGGCTTAAAATTGTTGGAATTTTAAGGCTTTTTAGAGATATGATATTTTTTCTTTAATGTTGTGCCTGAAAATTGTTGGAATTTTAAGGTTTTTCAGAGTCATGATATTTTATCTTTAATGTGATGCCTAAAAATTGTTGGAATTTAAGGGTTTTCAGAGTCATGATATCTTATCTTTAATGCCATTGCTAAAAAAAAAAGTCTTATTTGAGCATTAACACTTTTCGTTTTTAGGGTGCTTTTTGCACCAAAATAATTGGAATTTACTGTCATTTTTTTAAAATGTTGAAAATTTACCTCGAAAAAATAAATAAATAAATAATTGGTGATGCAAAATCAACACTTTTTGTTTTTCGAGTTGTTTTTTCATGTGTTTTGGGGTTTTTTTGCTAGAGTTCTCATTTTGAGATAATAGTTCTCATTTCATCGATAACTTCCTCTTAGGGAAGAAATGAGTCACTTCAAAACGTATGGATATTGACCAAGGGGAGGACCCTAGCTCCAAGAAATCCATGGTAGGAGAACTAGTAGGGGATGGTAATGATGAGACAGAATCACAAGCACTATTGTTATACAATAGTCAGTTGGAAACCCCATCAAAGAAAACTTTTATTATGGAAGACTTGCTTTCTGCCATGTCAGGATCCAAAGTAATGGAGTCAAGTGAGGTTTCCAAGCCTAGCCACGTGTCAGTGGTGGAGTACTTTTAGGAATTGGCTAAGAAAACAACCAAACAAAGAAAAAGATACATAAGAATACCATAAAATCATCCACTCCCCCCTATGCAGGTTAAGAGTGCATTGGACTATGAAAAGGGGATATTCAAGTTGGCAGTATTACAGTCCAAGTTAGAGACAATCAAATCCATGTTAGATTATCAAATTCATCAATTGTCCCTGCGAGAAAGTCATATTCCATATATGGAGTTCATGGAGTTGAACATGCAAGTAACCCATATGGTGCATAGACAAATGCAAATAACTAATGCTACAACTAAGAAATTGCAAGACTTGTACACTAAGGTTAGTGCCCAGTTGAAATATGAAAGGATGGTGTGTAGATGCTAGAGGATAAGGATAAGGAGATAGGCTCCATGAAAAACAAATTCAATATTTCAGATACACATCTCATGTAAACAAATGAGTTGGTAGAGGAAGATAAGGAGAACCATAATCTCAAGCAGAAGCTCCATGATGCACTAATAAAGAATAAGGAATACAAGGATCAAGTTGTGCTACTGGAAGCATAGGTCCAAGGAATGAAAGAGAATACAGGTGAGAATTCTGAGCCTCACAAAAATGTTGAATTCCTATCCAGAAAGGAAGAATCGTTGATGGTATCATAGGATGCCAAGAAGTTGCAAGTTCTACTCTCAAGTCGAAAGCAAGAAGTAAAGACAAAAGATGAAGAGTTAGAGAGTAGCAAGATGTAGTTGTACTAGGCATAGGAGCATGGTGAGAAAATTGAAGTTGAATTGGAAGTTTTGAGAAGGAAGGATCAAAGAAAATCCTCTTTTAAAGCTTCAAAAGAAAGGATAATGAAGACAATAGGCCAACACAAAGGTTACATGGATTTGACCCAAGAAAAGATAAAAACTATCAGAAGGGCCCATTGGGAAGTTATTGTGATTAAGAATGTTAATTGTAACTCCCCCACCAAATCTTGAGTAATCATAGATTTCCTTATTCATATGACCAAGGAGGAGGTCTTCAAGGAAAAATTGACATATCCAATTGGGTAGTGAGGGCCAACTAGATGAAGAGAAATAAAAAAATTGGTGATATTGGTGGAGAAGAAAGCAGAGGAATTGTCCAACGGAGTACAAGACTTTAAAGATAAAAGTGAAATGTTATACAAGAGGAAATTTCCATCATTCTTTGATGGGAATGAGGATTTATATTCCAAGGAATCCCTCATGAAGAGCCTCATTGAAATTAAAGAGGATCAAAAAGGCATCAGGGAGGAGGATTGTTCCCTGCATGGAAAGGAAGGAAATTGTAAATATTTATGAAGATTATTTTGAAATTTTTTTCATGTTAAAGAGCCTATTCAAAGAGCAAGGTAAAGTGGATTATGAGACGGTCACAACTTTAGAAGGGGCCATTTTGGATGCACAATCATGCGATATTTTGTTTGGTAAGGAATGGAAGGGATTAATGGTCCTATATAAATTAGTCATTGCTAGAAATATGCATCAATGTCGCAAATGTCTTTGGTAGAAGTGGGCTCAAGTTCTAGGCCTCCACAGCAAGAGAAGACACAAATACAATTGCAACCATCGACATCAGCACAACGAATATCAGCCCCATGGGAAACCCAACTAAGGTGATTTTTGTTTCGGGAACATTCAGTATTTCTACAAATGCCTAAACCTCTAGATCTAGTAGCTGGTCTAGAAACAATAGTCAAAGAAATCTTAATTTTTCCTATAAACAACAGATAAAATAAGGAACGGAGAACCTAATTGTAACTTATGTGTGTTCCTTATCTCCCTTGACTGATTTCGCTACTCCTTCCCATACTTAAATCACTTGAGAAGTACCTGCACAACTTACAGAAACCAAAACCCATCAAAGCATAGTGATCTATTATTCATAAATAGCACAAAATCGAAAGTATGATATACATATGAATGCATTTAACATAAACAGAAACATAATGGAAAAATCTCGAAAACTTTATTGATAAGAGGAAAGACTACAACCAATGTGAGTTTGATCCAACATCATCCTTCCAATTCAATCCTTCTTCACCTCATGAAAAGTAAGACATTCCAACAATATCACAATACCTGCACTCAATTCTAATCTCATATCACCAGCATTTCCTTGCAACTCCATATTTTCCAGCCCAAATCTCTTAGATGAATGATATATTTATAGATGAGTGAAGGAGGTTGTGTCATCAATGATGATGATGAATGCCTTTCTATTTTTAGAAATTAGTTCCATGAAAGGGGGGAAATTAGGTTGATGTTTCCTAATTCCTTTTGTCATCCAAGGGCGAACTTAGAGGGGCAGGTGGCACTTGAGAAACTTCTAGAGGCTTCCAATGGATAAGGAATCTTCAAACCCTCATGGAAATTTGCCCAAGTTCGCTCATCATAGGCTAAAGAGGGACTAAGTGAGATGCATAGCACTCAGTCAATGTAGCTACTACAATGCATCGTAGCCTAATAGAAGGCTTCCTACGCTGATCTCTTTAGGGGTACTTTTTGGATGTTTTCTGTGATGGAACTTCTTTGGGAGTAAGACATTCTGATGACTAACTTCTTTAGGGCATGTAACATTTGTATTAGGGGTTAATGAACTCTAATAAAATCGACCTGTAAGATGGGGTTGATATACCCAATGAATCTATAACAGTTGCCCCCTAAAGCATGAGGTCGTAAATATCTATGTTGGGTGAAATGCTTTATCATGAGGATAGGAAGTTTTGAAATGGAAGGCGACCTGCATCAATTACAATACAACACATCATGATAATTTTGATTTTTCTCATGAACTAGATGAGGGAGGCATTCCCATGCTTAGGTCATAAACTTTCATTACATGTACATAGATCAGATAGTCATCCACAGATATAGACTTATGCTTCTACAGATATAGATTCATGATCCATGATTAGGATGACCATCTGTGTAAGGCCTTTGTACATTTGATTTGGTACTCCTAAATATATCGTAGCTCGCATGGATGAAACTAGACCTGGGGTCTTCAATATTGTTCAATCTTCACTCAATGTACAAGTCTAACCATGTGAATAGATGTTTTGAGGTCGAACATGGAGAGACATCGTCTGATTACCAGCCAATGATGTAAGCTGTTAACAGATGTGAGAGGGATCACTGATAATAATGATGACCTTCAAGGTACTATAGTACATTTCGTATGGTGTGAATAAATGATTTTATGTTGAAAACCATGCAAAATCTTTCGGTCAAAGGCCATTGATGTCAACCTGTCGCCAGAAGCGAGAAACCTGCCATTGATGTATTCAAGCTTCAAAGCACTGAAAGGGTATTTCTAAGTCAACTTCTTAGATGATGAGTTGATGTCGACAAGAAGAAACTTGTCGTAGGAGGGCCTTAATGTATCCCACATCTACGACGCGAGACGAAGTAAATGATTTTGGAGATGAGAATCGATTGACAACACAAGGTTTAGGAATGACAATCACGAAAATGAAGGTTTACAATATCGCAACAGATGAAGTTTTAACTAGATGACTTCTCTTGAACATATCGGTGACACTGAGATGAATTGGTAGCATTGACCCAAAAAAAAAGTGATGGATGGTGTGATAGACCAACAATGTGATAACCATCAAAATAAATGACCCAACCCAACTAGTCACGAAGATGAAGTGGAAGTGTCATGTTCAAGAGCGACTTGCTACCATAAAATTTTCTCGATTTTTCCCATTTTCCCTAGTCATTTCTGACTAGTACCTCTTTATTTTTATCAAGCTTGAGGAGGATAACATATGCTTGTTCTATAATTTACCCTCCAGGTTAATTCATCGCTATTTGATGTTTTAACGAGACTAGCGAAAATGAAACTCAACCTTGTCTAGATGGACAAGTTTGTCGCTATTTGATATTTTAACGAGTTTAATGACAAAGATAACTTGGTCCTTTTCATGTTTAGAGAGTTTGAAATGGGACGAAAAGAAAACTCTATAAGTTATTTTTCATAAAATAATCTCTCAAGTCCGTAAAAGCATAAAATAATACAAGAGGGATGTCGTTTCCAATCCTTTAACGAGCTGGAATGGACAAGCGCTTGACAATATTTTCATATTTAGAGAGTCTGAAAAGAGTTTAAAGAGGACTCTATGGTTTCTTTTCATTTTTATCAAAGCTCAGAAAAGAAACAAAAAATTTGCTTTGTGGTCAAAGATGCTCAATTCACCATTTAGTATATTGGATTCTGCTTTCAGTCATTCATCCTTCTCAAAAATCCACCAAAGATGATTAAAAATACATGTTCATGGATAAAAATGAAGAAAAACTAACATTCTCTTGATTTACATTTAAAATTAAATATAAAAACAAGTTTGGTAATTCATTTTAGCCATTTCATTTTTACCATTTGATTTGGAGCTCTGGAGCAGTTTTTTAACCCCAAACTTCACCAGCTGATTGTGAAGGATTCTGTGGATCGTTTCTCATGCCATCTGGACTAGGTAGGAGCTATCCCAGTTCTCTTTCATTTCATCCCATTCATTTTCAATTTTGAGCAAAAATTCTTGGTTTTTGAGGCCCACAAGGTTTCATTTTGCGTTCTATGGATCATCATACCCTTCTTATGTCGAAAAGTGTGATGCATTTCATGCACCTAAAAGGCAGCATGCAATGCATAACACTGTCTCTAATGGGAGGTTGCGATGGGTGCAAAAAAAAACAATTAAATAGCTATTTTCTCCCAAACTTTTAACTATTTTTTGAAAAAGTTGGATCCTAATTTGTCTAATGGTTGTGTTTCAAACATTCATTGGATCAGAATGGTCATTGAATGGAGAGAGTGAGAACATGAGGAACAAGACATGATTTCCCTAAATAATCAGGGCACATTTGATGCTTTAAGAAATTGTGGGCTGCTGAAATACTTTTGTTTATCCAACATGAGATAGAAAATTGAACTGTTACAGTATCTTATTCGTTCATGGGATCCTACTGATCAGGTTTTCAACATCAGGAGAAAAACGATCCCCTTTACCACTGAGGATATTTACTTTCTGACGAGACTGTCAAGGCGGGGTTCCCCCATCTCATTATCAAGATTTACCCAAGGAGGTGAATTAGTAAGGAAGTATGTACGACAATTCTGCCGGGCTAGATCTCAGCCCAGCAGAGATGGGAAGATCAAGATTTGAGATGTTACTGATTTGCCATTGAGAACAATCCTCTTCACCCTTGCCAAATTGGTTGGTAGTGCATTGTTACATTTGGCTAACAGGTCTTATGCAGTATGCCTTAAAATTCCTGGAACCAAAGGTATTTAACTGGTGTGAGGTAGCTATTTCATTAATGAAAGACGAGCTGACCAAGGTAAAGAATGAGAAGACCAAAAAATTTGGATATGGGTCTATCTTAATTTATTTCACCATGAAGAGAATCCTGCTTATGAAGCCACAACACATTTCTCTGGGAGTACCTGGATCTAGAGACCCATGGATGCAGAGGTGGGTAGATCTTATGGCTAGGCATGCTGGCTAGTCATTGATCTCATTTTCCTCCGCTTTCTTCGAGTGGTTCGACCATCAAAATATGGTTTTCGTGGATATCCATACACTAGGATGGACTTCCATGGTGATCCAGATCTGGTATTGCCAGTTGGGGTGCAATGGAGCGCTATTAGTAAATTGATTCGACCACACTTTTTATTTTTGAAGTTTTTAATTTTTTGTGTTTTTTTATTATTATCAAGACTAAATAAACTTTTATATGTATGCAGATGTTCGATCCGTTCGACCTGTGGTACACCAACGGGAGGTAGGTGGACCAGTTCAGTGAGCTTTCGGGAGGGCAGTTCTTAGAGATTTGGACATAGCGGAGACCTTGGCTCAGTTGCAGGATCACATAGAGGGTTTAGCCCTCAGTATTCTGGATGTCTTGATTGAGGAGTTACCCATGAGATTGCAGTGCCATACCATTGGCATGCTGAGTCGTTGGATGAGACTCCTACGTATGATAACACAGGTTGTGACCTGTTATCATCAGTAGCACTAGTTTATTGGGATATTTTCTGCATTCATTTTTGAGTTTTTTGGGTCAGATGACTGATTTTGTCTTGGACACAAAATATTTGTAAAAACTTATATACAGCTATCTATTTGACTTTCAGAGTTTATTGTGGTTAAGTGATGAAATCCTGTTCAAATGATGATGTGATTTGAAAATTCTTTCTTTACATATGTTGCAAATGTCTTTTTAACACATAGTTTGCTAGAGAGTCAGCTAATGTGTTTAAATTTCTAGGGATATGTTGATATTGAATAAATTCAAAATGTCTTTCCAAAATTCGAACTCTAAGGAACATGTGACGAATTGTTGGGTTTCGGACGGAATAGATGCCAGCAAGTTGTAGTATGACAAGTTGTGAATCTGGCCTAATGATGATTCGGTGTATGCCAAGTGAAATGACATCAGAGAGGAGTTCGACCAATGTGCTATACTCAGTGATATTGTTTGTCGATCATCCAATACATATCCCTCTGAAACTCACTAACTCACCACTTGGAGTGAAAATGGCTCATGCTGCAGAAGATAAATTTTGCATACTATGACTTTACCAAATAAGAACCCTAAAAGAAAACTAACACACAAAAATGCAATCAAAGCATATGTAAAGTGAGTTTTACTACACTTAAGTAGGCATAGTAACATTTAAGATACAACCCATTTCGGGGCTATGACAATGGAATCCCATCATAATCCACCAACTTGTAGGCTCCTTTTGTCAACACACATTTAACAATATAAGGGCCCATCCATAATTTTTCAAATTTTCCCTCTCCTAGTTTGTCGGAATCCTTATCGTAAAGCAAGACTAGGTCACCTTCTGAGAAGACATGAGGCTTAACATTCTTGTCATATCGTGCATTGATTTGTTTATTATGTGCTTCAGTAGCCAATGTGGCATCACAAAGTGTTTCATCCAGATGGATTACTTCCAAGAAACGTGCTTGTTCTTCAGAAGTATCGAGTAGCAAGTCAATTGCGAGTTTGAGGGATGAGATTTCACATTGGATTGGTAAGACTGCTTCCAAACCATACACCAAATGAAAATGCATAAATCTGGTTGCATTTCTCACTGAGGTTTGATATGCCCACAAATCCGAGTATAGGATTAAATGCCAATTCCATTTATGGACTCCAATCATTCTTTGCAACATGCGCTTAAGGACGTTGTTGATAGCCTCAACTTGTCCGTTACATTGCGGGTAGTATGGAGTAGAACTATCATGTGACAGTCCTAATTTGGTAGTTAATTCGATCATCATGTGATTTCGAAAATGCGATCCATGATCTGTAACTATACCTTGTGGTACATCGAACCTAGAAACCACATGGTTAAAAAAAATAGAGCAACTGTTTCTCCACTGTTGTTCAATTTAGGCATTGCCTCGACCCATTTGGTAAAATAGTCAACAACGACTACAATATACCCATGCCCCCCAGTCGAGGTGGGGTTGCATGTCATAAAATCAATGCCCCATTTTGCGAATGCGCCAATAGCAACAACTAGATTCAGTGGTGCAGGTGGTAATCTGGTTTTACGATAAAAAATCTGGCAAGCATGGCAACTTCTGATAGCAAGAATGCAATCTTTGAATATAGATGGCTAGAAGTAACCAGCTTGTAGAATTTTTTGTGCAGTTGCGTAACCAGATAAATTCCCCCCACAAGCACCTAAATGACATTCATTCAAATCTTTCTCGGCCTCCTTATGAGTAAGGCACCTACGTAAGATCGTATCAACACCACGACAATAAAGTGTATCACCAATGATCAGATAATATTTGGCTTGGTATCAAATACGTCGTTGTTCAGAGCGAGAGGTATTAGATCAAAAAGCTTGGGTATGGAGATAGATCAGTATATCTCCATGCCATTGATCACTTGATGAAATCAGAAATAGAGACTCATCCAAGGTTGATGCTTCTGATGTTAAATCATTCAAGGACAAGGGAAGATCGCAAAATAACTTAGAAAAAATGAAACATTTCTTTGATTTGGATTTGATGAATTCCAAATCAAACTCCTGCAAGATAACTATACATTTAGAATATTCCCCCCAACAATTGATGTGACAAAATATATGTCATAGGGTTGCAATCTGATACAATGGTAGTTTTGAGAAGGAGGATGTAATGGCGAAATATCTGCATAGCTTGAACGGCTACCAAGGCTAACTTTTCAACATATGAATATTTACTTTATGTATCATTGGGATTGTGACTCAAATAATATATAGGATTTTTTATTCCACTTTCCTTTTGAACTAAAACCATACCAATGGTTATATCTGCAGTGACGAGATACAAGTAAAAGTTTTTTTGATAGTTTGGGCCATACATTAATGATGCTTTAATCAAGGAATCTTTGAGTACATCAAAAGAAGCTTGTGCAACTTGGTCCCAATGGAAGGGTACCCATTTATTCAATAGACGTGTATAACCTTTAGCTAATTTAGCATAGTTTGGAATGAATCTCCTTAGAAAGTTTTCCTTCCCTTGAAGTCTCTGTATCTGTAACAAATTTGAAGGTGGACATGTCAAGGATTGCCTAAACCTTTATGGGATGGAGTTGAATTTCGTCTTTCGAAACTACGAATCTTAGCAATTGACCAGAGCCAACACAAAACACACATTTGTGTGGATTGAGTCTTATTTTGTAGTGTCGAAATCGTAAAAATATTACTATCAAATGTTGCGGGTGATCAGTCCGTTTTCGTGAATGAGTAGGCAAATCATCAAGATAGGGTTGAACAATGTGTTTGATATCATGGAAGGCATAATTCATTGCCCTTTGAAATGTGGCCCCTGCATTTTTCAAACAAAAGGGTAGTTTTCGATATGTGAATGTGCCCCACGGACATATAAAGGCATTTTTTGATTGGTCTTGTGGGCGGATATTGATTTGATTATAGCCAGAAAAACCATCCATGAATGCAAAGATTTCACATCTTGCACATTCGTCAATAATCTGGTCCATAAAAGGTTTTGGATAGTTGTCTTTTGGA
Source organism: Pinus taeda (assembly GCA_000404065.3). Taxonomy (NCBI): domain Eukaryota; kingdom Viridiplantae; phylum Streptophyta; class Pinopsida; order Pinales; family Pinaceae; genus Pinus; species Pinus taeda. The sequence goes on along the minus strand of APFE031275946.1, from coordinate 71,653 downwards.
CATGCTTGGTTTACATCCCTATAATCAATGCACACTCGAATTTTCCCTTGTTTTTTCATCACTGGAACAATATTAGATACCCAATTAGTAAGAGGTAAAAGGAAAATGAAGCTAGCACGCAAATTTTTTTCAACCTCTACTTTAATGGTAGCGACTTTCTTAGGATGAACAGGTCAAAGTTGCTATCATACTGGTTTGACATCAGGGTACATTTTAATCTCATTTTCAACAATGCTTGAGTCAATGCCTGACATCTCTTCATAAGACCATGCAAAGACATCTCGAAATTCTCAAAAAAGAGCATAGTAATTATCTAGTTCCAATGGAGAACAATATTTGCCGACATGAATATTTTCTACAATGTTAGGCTTGCTCAAAATGTTTATAGAAATTGTTTCTTCTATTTCAGACGAATTACGCTCAGAATCTATAGTATTTATATAATTCGACAAGAAATCAACAATTGATGGGTGGTTGAGTTCATTTGAATAATCTTCATTTGTAGAATGTGTATGTGAAAAAGGATCTAAAGAGGTACCATATTCTAATTACCTATCTACCCATGCAATTGTTGAGTGCAGATTAGGGTTTATCGCACAAGCCCGAAAGATTGATTTCTATAACGATCCAATGGGGCTTGGCGGCATTGCCTTGTCATAATCATCACTTTCCAGGTAGTTGGAAATCTTCTTAAAATTAGATGATGTATAAGAAATCATGTTGCAGGTCTCCACTCTTGCCACTTTTGCGAAACCAGATGATGACGGAAGGGTAAAAGTGCCCATCAGGGAAGGATCTTTTAGGAGACCTACTCCAACATTTTTAAGCGATGGTGAGTTTCTGTGTATTAATGGAATGCTTCCCATAGCCTGTGAACTATTGGAAAATAAGGCTAGCTGATTAATCACTGTGATTCCACCCTTGAAGGGAAATGCAATTGTTCGAAAGTATGTGGAAACAACAGTAGCCATAGCATATACCCAAGGCCTTCCTAGTAAGATGTTGTAATCAAGGATTCCGTCAACTACCTCAACCTCAACATTTACTGTTTTTCCCCCTAGTTCAACTTGCAGGTTACTCAAAACCCCATATGGAGTGTATGTTCTTCCATTGAAAGCTTTTAATGTAGTTGGTAATCGTGACAAGGGTGGTAAACCAAGAGTTTTCCAGTAGCTCATGGACATAATGCAAGTAGATGCCCCCTGATAAATAATAGTTCGGTGAACATTTTTATTGAGATATTTTACTGGTATTAGGAAAGCTAATTGCACCGGTAACTGTGGTGTATATCCTGCATGGTTAAAAACCACATGATTTAAATCTGTAGGATCTATTCCACCCTATTGCTGACAATAAAGCTTTTTTCTGGGAGGGATAGTTCTGCAACACCTCAAGGGTTGACATAGCGGAAGGTGATTGAGCCAAATCTTCCACTATATTATAGTTTTGGGCTGCTCAAGCATGAGGATTAAATGTTGATTTGTGTATAACTCCCTTTGGTGTCTTTATCGTTAATTCAGGTACAATTGGTGGAACAACTTCTAGTGAAGTCGAGGTCGAAGTACTAGGTTGGTCAATACCCTGGTTATTCGATGACAATGAATTTCCATAATCTTTATTCCTTTGTTGGCACCAAAACATCAATTTTTGGATTTGCGATGGATAACATGAGTACTTGGGATGTGGAAGCATTATCAGTTACAACCAAATGTGTCTCCGGGGTTGGAAACAGATCTGTCAACACTGATGAGGTATTCATAGTCTTAAGAAGCTTAGAGACCATAGATCAATGTGGACAGTCTCGTGTATAATGCTCATCATTACATATCAGATATGGATAACAAGGTTTCCTAGCCGTAGTATGATTTCTCAAGAGTGGAATTTTCCTGTTTCTTTTTGTTATTGTTCCCTTTTTTCTTACCTCCTAGTTGCTTTGGATTTTTGCCTTTGTCGAATGACATGACATTAATCTCTGAGGCAAGAGTGTTTTCTGATGGATTTTTATTTTTATTAGAAATAACAAGAGCTTGAAGAACTGATCACACCATCACTGGCATGAGAGTCCCTACTCCATTTTGGAGGTGGTGGAACAGAGAAGGCTAGTCTAGGTACATCGGGAGTTTTATCATAGAGCGTGTCAGATTGTGTGTAAATCAAATCCAAATATTGGGCATGAGTGATAACATGCTCTTCTGTGACAACTCCTCCTTTTGCCACATCCTCAGTGATTTATGGCAACAAGGATTTTATGAACCACTCAGCTAAAAGATGATCGAGAACATAGGTCTTAACCATTCGACGACAATGCCGCCACTCATGAACATGATCTGATATATGGGTGGAGGTAGTCTGTTTAAAGTTGGTCAAGAGTTCTATTCCAGTCTCGTACCTAATAGGTAACTGGAAGTGGGTCAAAAAGGTAGTGGCTAAAATGGTGAAGTTATCAAAAGAATCTTTTAGTAATTCAATATACCATTTAGCAGCTGGACTAGTAAGCGTTCTTTGGAAAATACGAAGTCTGATCGAATCATCATTCAAAGTAATGGATGAACACCATAAATGGAAGGTCATAACATGATTTAATGGACCTTCTCCATGATTTCCATTAACTTTGGAATATCAGACAGCAACTTATGAGGAATCACTGGCCACCAAGGTGCATATGCAATTGGATCATTAGTGAGCCAGTTTAAATCTAGTAATTCTAAAGTTGCTACGAATGGAAACTGTCAATTCAAGTCAAGTTGAGCATACCCAAGATAAGATGGAATCGCCTGTGCCATGGGTCTTTGCATACCAACATAGGTCATCTGCATTTGGTAACCTTGGTATGGTTGTTGGAAAAAACCAGTATAAGGTGTTTGTTGATAACCATATTGGAATTGTGGTTGTCCATAACTTGCAAAGCCTTATTTCCCAAGTCCTTGGTAATTTCTCTTTCATTTATCACCAAGGTGTATATTGCAGTTTTGTGATTTGTCTGGTAAACCCTCTTGTCTAGAGTCTCCAAAGTAGTCACTTTCATTTCTTTCTGACTCTTTAAAAGTAAAATGATCATCTGAGCACTTGTCCTTTCAGGCTCATTAAAAATCGAAGGTGACTAGAGTCATCTTTTTCTTTTTCTCGACTCTTTAAAAGTGAAAAAGCAATGTTGTGTCCCAATGTCGTTAAAATGAATTGACCATGAATAACATCCTTATTCCTTAGCTAAGTCTAAGTTTATAAAGTAACCCGCAATCGTGGAAGAAAGTCAACCCAAACCCCATCGTTCACTGAGAACAGTGAGTCAACCACCTTTGCCTCCTGAAGCAACACCAATTCGGACAAAGTGGTCTCGTTTAACTAAGTCTAGTACATCAAGAACTCCTAGTTCTTCATCTCGGTTGTTTGAAACATTTGTTTCAATAGCTATAGAGACTGCAGTTACTCCAATTATTTCTGGTACATCCGTTCCTAAAGAGGAAGTTTCACAGTTACCTGAGGACATTAGTACTGATCCTAGTGTAACAGTAACCAAGGTTGTCCAACAACAAGTTGATACTCAATTTGAAATTGTTCAACCAGAAAGTACTTATGAACCTGAAACAACTCCATTAAGAGTTGGTCCAGAATCTATCCCAATTCTAATAGGAGTTACATCTGAACCAGAGGTTATTTAGGAACCTCCCTTTGAAACTATTGTTCATTTACCTTAACGTCTGGACTTCGAACCTCAACATTTAGAGGTTGTTACCCCTCCAACATTAGTCACTGTTGAAACTACACTTTCATCAACACTAGAAATCTTTTACGGACCTGATAGTCAACCTCTTTCACCATATTTGATTGCAATAGAAGAGATAGTAGAGGATTCCACACCTGGAACCCTATTTCACTTTGTAACAACTGTATTAGGGGTTGATGAACTCTAATAATATTGACCTGTAAGTTGGGGTTGATATGCCCAAATGAATCTGTAACAATTTGTACTTGTCAACCAATGCCTAGGGAAGAGAGAAAAGCATTGATCACATGAGCAAGAGAGAAGTACAAATCCAATACAACCAAATCAGATGGGACCCTCCCTAAATCTGGCATATTTTTTGAAACATATATAAGAAGTTAGTTACAATAGATGTCATTTTTGTAAAATATTCCTAGTAGTTATTAAATACCACTAGTGGTTTAGGGTTGTAGTCTTGGGGAATCCCTATCAATGTCTTTCTAGAATTTGTTATGATTTTTTAAGTTGTTGTAAGGAGGAATTTTGAAGTATGTCTTGGGTTGCCAGTGCTTCTTCTCCATGTAATTCTAAAAACCCACCTTGTAATTTATTTTTTCACCATATTAATACAATTACAAATATTTTTCATGCATACCATTTTGTAAACTTGATGTTTGTATGGAATTGAAATTTGATTTTTAATTAAAGAGAATTTTAAATCAGTGTGATTGTTTTCTTTAATTTTTGCATAATTTATCAAGATTGTGAAGAGAATTTTTATAATTTTCATAAAAGTTTACATGGGTTGAAATGAAATGTATAAACTCAAATTTCTATGTTTCTTACATTTCAGTTCTTAATTTCTCAGTTTTCCATCTAATATAAGTAGGCTGAAATGAATTCTTAATTACTCATTTTAGTTTGTTGAAATATGCTCTTCATATTTCTCTTTTCATTAAACCTTTTATTTCTTTTTTGTCAAACCCAAGGAATGTGGATGCTCTATTAGAAAAGAAGTGGAAACTATACCCAATAAAACCCTTATGAATTATTGACATTTTCCCTTACCTGGATTCTCAGAAGAAACTAAAATTTTAAAAACACAGATTGAAAACTTGATTTGAATGGCTAAAAATGGCAATTTATGTTTCTTTTATTTTCTTGGAAAAAAATTATGAAGGAACTAGAGTGCATGAAAATTTGTATTTGTAAATACACATAAAAGCACCAGCATAATTGAAAGTAAATTTCACACGCTCATTCAACGAAAACAACATCTAGAATAAACAAAAATAATGTCTAATTTAATTTGTTGCAATCTGTCCATCACATTTTCTTGTTGAAACTTTAAACCGAGAACCAAATTTCATGAATATTCAAACCAGAATAAGTAAGAAATATATTCACCAAGATTAAATAAACCTAGGTTATTTTACACAAATTTTCCAGCAGGAAAAAAAAACCAATAACAACAAATTAAATCAAATTTAGATGCTCCTAGCCTCTACACTACAACATGGAATAGTGTGACTCTTGATCCGCAATAGGTTGTGCACTCCCCTACCTAACTTAAACAAGCCATGGAAGTTATAATCCATGTATTACATGTCAAATTTTCCCTCCAACAAGCATGATAATGATTGTGTGTCTGTGGTTGTCATTGGTTTTGTAAGATTGCCATTCTAGCACCTTGCATGAAGAGCTTCACAAACAAAGCCACAAATAAAATCTTCTTTGATCATGTTTGGGTTCATTTTGGGCTACCTATGATCATTATTTCAAACAAGGATAATGTTGGCCTAAAGGTCACACTTTTTTTTGGGCGGGGGGGGTGGGGGGGGGGTGGGTGGTTTAATCAATGTGAGGTCAATTTCACAATTTAACAAAATTTATTAATAATACATCCATATAGTAGTAAACATTATGTCATTTGTTATATTAATGCATCACCATATTAGTAATGTTGTCCTTTATAGAAAGTCCTAGGCTAAGGGACTGTGCCAAAGCATCTAAAATAATTTTTTTGATTTTGAATGGATGATCAATGCTTATACTTGTAAACATATGCAAATCCTGAGTATTTATAAGAAAATAGAAGAGTTGATTCTTCATTCCTAACAGAATTAAGCTTTAAAATGTTTTGGAAAGTAGAATTTCAGATGATATCTAATTCCTTAAATATTTAGACTGAACATCTAATTTTTTATATATAGGAGATGCATATAGAAGTTTTCTATAACCAAATAGTACATGTGCAAGAGATGACAAAAGGCAGTAATTAAAAAATTAAAGGAATTAACTAAGACATACAATTTCAGTTAATTAATCTCTTTTAATGATGATAACTTTGCAGGGGCTTTCAGAGAGATTGACATTCAATCTATTCTTACCCATACTTCTATGTTACCTTGAACATCTCCATAGAAAATAAAAAATGAAAACATAATTGAATAACCAGAAGAACTCATGGAGATACACAAGCTGCTCAAAATGAATCTAGAATCCTTCTACTAACTTCAGAAATAACTTAGACAGTTACAAACATGTCTACTAGTTCATCGCAAGGGTTCAACCCTTTATTCTTTGAATTAAAAAATATTTATAGAGTTCGACTTCAAACATATCTAAAATGAAATAAAAATTTATTACAAAATATAATATCATCCAAAATATTTGGGATATTACAAAAATAGAAATGAAAAATAGTAGATCTGGATGGATTTGAACAGTCTTCATAGATTTCAAGGGTTGTTGTTGATGACTATAGCTAGCAATTTGATTTTTTGTTCACTAACCCTGAAATTTTGTTATATGCTCATGAATTTTTTTTTGTCTTCTCCTGAAATTCTATTGTCTGCTCCTGAAATTTAGCATTTTGTTCCTATTCGATGAGCTCACACAATTTATCCGATCTCTTTTCATCAGGGATAAAAAACTTTAACAATTTTCTATATGACTCGTCAACTTCAGTATTTTTTTGTAAAAGTGGGCCTAGTTAGAAACAAATGCTTAATTTCATGCCAAATTAACAAATCATAACTTAAGCCTTCAATGAAAGTTTTTCCAATTATAACTCCTCTAATTTTGGAAAACTTGGTCTTTTCCACTGCAATTTCATGTAACTTGTGTTGATAATCTTCAAGTGGAATCAATTTTCCACCTCTATCCTGCAAACCTAGAAGTACTTTCTGATGCAGAGAATTGAATTTCCTATAAAATTTCTTGATCTAAATCTCTAAATTCTGACATTTTTTTTCAAGTATTGAATCAAATTCCTCTTAGATAAAAATTTCCTCACCTCCAAGACATATTTAGTTTTGTCTTCAATGTTGAATTCTACAAGGTCATCTTTTGCCTCAGAGTTCAAAACTTTGATTATCCTTGCGACATCTCCTGGCTTATGGTCCAGGTCTTCTTTTGTTTCTGTTATAACTGTCTTTGATCTCTGCAATAAATCTTCCTTCTCAAAAATAATTTCAATTGAAGGCCATAACTCAGTGACTAATGCATTAATGTCTATCCAAATATTTTCTTTAGCTTAAGCAATAGTCTGTGTAATTAAAGATTCATTTTCATAAACTTCTAATTGTTGAGTTAGCTTGTAATTCTTTTGAATCTTAGCCAAATATGCATTGTGAGATTTGATTTTCTATTTGTGAATCTTTTGGAGCTGCATTTTGAGTTTTTCAATTTCTTGACCCTGCAAAGATAAGTCTCCCATGGCCTTTAACAATTGTTCTGCTGAATCGGTAGATTATGTCTCTACTATGATGGTTGTTGTTGTAGATTTCATTGTTGCTAAAGTACATGTTGTAGAAGTTGTCTCTATAGGAATGGAGGCTAAAATATTGAGTTGCTTCTCTTTTTCTTTTAAGAGTGTCTCCATGTCAGCTCCAACCTTTTGAATTTCAAGATTACATTCAACCATCAATTTAAACATATTTTCATTTTCCATTTCCAGTTGACTTATTTCCTTATCTTGTGGATGTTCAGTAGTAGGGAATTTAAGTTTCTTCCTCAATACTTGAATGTCACCATTCTTATTCTTTATCATCTCTTCTGCTACTTCAATATCACTAAGATCATATCCTAGTTTGATCACCAAATCTTCAAGTGTTTTAATTCTGGTATCTTTAGCCAAAGATGATATTATCTCCATTTTAAACTGTGTGAATATTGTTCAAGGAAGCTTACAATTTAGAGACTGCCATAGTTGAACTTGTTAATGTGGAATATATCATTTCACCAACTTGCTTATGAAGGCCATTTTGATCAATGACATGAATTTGGTTAGTATCAAAAGAAAAAATAGATGTTTTATAATCTTTTGCACTTTTAGGGACTGGAACTTGAGGTTCCAAGAAAGTTAATTGAAACTTTCCCTTTTCACTATCAAGTGGAGATAAAAGTCTATGCTATGTAGTGGAAAACTTTTACCCATAGAGCTTATTACCCACAAAGAATACTAATAAAAATCCCAATATTACTTCATCTTCCCACTGATCGGTAGGGTAACCTAATAAACATGTGACCATGAAAATGATTTTCCTTGACATTTCTAGAAAAACTGAGGTGGAATGAGGTGGATTAGTCCTTGGAAAGTCAGAATTTTCAGGTGGGAATAATTCAAAGATATGGGCTCATTAACAAAACATGATATTTTGATAGATCTCCATGAGGGAATCAGTAGAAAAATAGTGCAAAGTAGATGGGAGATTCATCTAGAGTGCTTGGTAGATGGATTCAGGTGTAATGGAAATATAACTTCATTGTTTTGGGCAATCACTTCCCTCTGACTAGAAAGATATCTGAGATGGTACAAGGTGACAAATTCTAGGAAGGTATGAGTTTGGGGAAAGACAAATTAGAGTAAGAAAGACTCCCAAATACTCAATTCATCACTGACATCTAAGAATTTTTGGTTTTCCTAGTTGTGAAGTTCATAAAGATTGAACTCACATTGGGTTTTTGAGATATTGTATTGTTCACGCACTAGAGGGAGATCATCTAGGTTAATAACAGAGGGAAATGTAGGGTTTTCCATGATTCATTTCGACCTTCCTTTATGAGAAGACATGGTGAATAAGAAATTACATGCTAGGGTGGTGAATTACTAGACTATGGTGATGACTGGCATATAAAGATAGTTGTGTGATGGTTAAATTTGAAACCGCACTGATGCTGCTTGAAGCTGAAATGGTGAAAAGAAGTATGGAGGGTAATGCATGGCTTTTAAAGGGAAGAGGTTTGAAAAAATAACATAGTGTAACCATTTTTTCACACGTCTAATTAATAATTTAGATGTTGGCATGAAGGATTAAATGATTTAATGATTACATAACCGTTTGGAAGAAGCAATTTAATGAAATAATGGTTAATTGGCGAGAGAGAATATCATAGGGACAAGTGGCAAAGTGTGAGTGGGCATGGGAGTGGAGTGGGAAGGAGAGAGTGGTTTTCGGAGTGGGGGTGGGTGGTTTGTGTTTTAGGAGAGGGAGGTCCCAAACTCATTGTGGAGGTGCCACGTATGAGCGGGAAGTAATTTGAAATCAGCTTTTCAGACTCCCCTCCCCCCGCCCCCCCACCTTGTTAAGTTTTGAGAGTGTGGGCGAGTCCCGACCTCATCCTCCGTCATTGATCTGGGTGCTCATGATATCATCCGTCGATTTCCAATCGCGCTTTATAGCTAGGCGAGAAAGCATCAAATCAATTTTATTTTCAAAATAAAACATAACCCTTTGCAAAAATATACAAAGGATCAAATAATAATAATATAAAACAATGTTGCATTTTAACTTGTTCACAATTTTGGGATTTATTTATTTATTCTATTTTTTTCATATATATATTTTTATATTCCTTTTCTCATTTTATTATTTTTCTATATTTTCTTTATTCCTTTTTTCTCATTTTCTTTGCATTTCTTTTTTTCTTTCTTTCTTTTTTTATTATTTTTTTCGTTTTTGTCTTTTTTCAACATAAAATAAAAACTAGGGTAATAATAAGTTACAACATCGACTCCATCTGGGAACTACTTCCCCCTGTGGGATGCAGAGAAATTTTAGATCCATGTTCCTTCTCCTTGGGCTAAGGAGTCTTTGCTATGAAAATCACACTTTGATGCTAAAAATTAAAGAAAACTGGAAATTTACAATGAACATGATTTGCAAGCATTTAATATTGGATATAGTGTTTGAGGTATTTACCATTGATCATAAATGAAGAATATTGTACTTCCAGGTTGCACAGAATGAATTTTTTGTTACCCTTTATTTCTGCAATTCTAAATGGTCCCAACCACAAATTATCAAATTTTCCATGTTTGCCTTTTTCCTCTCTTATGGAATCCCATCTTAAACTAGATCACCATGTCTAGAATCACTTTCTTTGGCCTTCCTGTCAAATAAATGTATCTTTTTATTTTGACATTGACAAATTTTTCTTTGAACTTCATCTCTGTTTTGGTTTAGCTCAATAATTTGATTGATTCTCCTTGAAAAACCATTGACTTCCTCATATGATTCCTGCAAAAATTTCATGACTAGAAATGCTAGTAGGGAAAATTGCTTCAGTTCCATATACCAGTTGGAAAGGGGACTTCCGACTAGACCTTTTGGGTGATACTCTATTTTCCCACACTACATATTTGAGATGACTATCCCAACATATTTTGTGATCTGCCAATACTTTCTTAATGACCTTAACCATACTTTTATTTGATGATTCTATTAACCCATTACCTTGTGGGTAATGTGGTGTAGAATGATACAATGAAATCTTATATTTATTCTAACAAAACTCTATCATTTTAATGTTTCTGAAAGCTTATGCATTGTTTGTAACTATTTTTTATGGACACCCAAATCTAGACAATATATTCTCTTTAATGGATTTTATGACCATTGTATCTATTGCATTCTTAACAAGGATTTCTTCTACCCACTTGGTGAAGTAATCAATGGCCATTAATATCCATCTATGTTGGTTGCAGGAAGTTGGAACTATTTCACCTATGAAATACAATCCCCATTGTAAAAATGGAGCTTCTATAGAAATTTTGAATAATATGACACATATTCACAGAGATTATCCTGATTATACACTATTGCAGAATACATGCATAATACATAACCTCCTCTACGTTGATCATCAATTTACAGAAGCAGAAACAATAACATCGCACATAGAAAGCATCAATCACACATATCAACACAGTATTTTCTCCGGGGAAAGAATTCTCGCTAAAAACCCAAATATATATATATATATATATATATATATATTATATATATATATATATATATATATATATATATATATATATATATATATATATATTATATATATATATATTATAATATTATAATATATATATATATATATATTATATTGATTGAGAACATGTAACAAACATAGTACAATACTCCTCACAAGTATCCAGCATTATCTCCACCTGTTACACATAATACAACTCAGATCTGATCTCCAAATCTCCCCTGCTGCTTGCCTGCCTCCACTGCGCAATCCTGCATGAGAATGAATGATAATGGCTCAATCAAACTTGTATTTACTTGGAAAAATCACGTGAGCACAAGCTACAATTTACCTTGGCCTCATTGGCATTACTCAAACCATTGCATGTGCAAGTCTCATGCACAATTGATAGTCACAACTCACCCTTTCACTTACCCCTAACACTTGTCTCCACTGAACTGTCCATGCAAAGAGTTAACTGATGTATTCTTCAATTGCATTATGAGTTAATAATTAGTGAATTAATTAATAACTAATTCACACAACTCATCACTTAGTCTATTGGTCAGTTAGACTAAATACAACTAGTTCAACTAAGTCAAATTGAACACAACTCCATTAATTGCTCATCTAACTCCACAGAACTCAACCACTTGAGTTCTAACTAAATTCCTTCATGCAATAGCTCAAGTAACCCATAATAACCACGTATTTCCTTCATGCTATTGCATGTGCCACATCCATAGCTCCAACCGAAGTGCTCCAAGAGAATAAGATAAAGTTTAGAGTCCAAATATTACTAAGGGCTAATAATATTTGACTGTTTCTATTTTTACATGACAGTCAAAAAATAGACTCTGATCACACCGCTGTGATCCAAAAAATAGAAGTCCATCTATTTTTCCCAACATGACCAATCATCCATAAACATCATCCTGCAACTCATAGACCATGATCCATATGTCTAAAAATAGACATAGTCTAAAAATGGACTTTGCGCCAAAACTTGCCAGCGGGACCACTTAGTGAAGGCGACTCCTTTCCACTAAGCTCCATCATCTTGTTGCATTCTCAACAAGCATTTCTTGTTGCACAATTTTCAACACTCCCTCTCAACAAGAAAGGCTTCCTCTCAAACCCAATCTTGTAACTCTGGAATGTTCTGCATGCAACACAACTGCCCGGTCCACTTTGCTGCAACAACAGTTGGAACAAAAAACACTCCCAACTAACCACTCTGTTGGGCTAGGAACATACTTTGATGCTGAAGCTCTACCTGCTGCTGACAAATGCTCCCTCTCTGACATCTATGCTACTGCAACATCTTCATGCATCTCGCACCATTGCACACCTCTCTATACCACCTAGCACTGTGCAAAACACTTGTGCCTCTCGCATTGTTGCAACCTGCATGCTATGCGCTGTCCTAGGATTCCCTGCATTGTCGCTCTCTCTGCCACTCCATCCGCATCTGTCTCTACCCAATCAGTTGGTTCTTGCTACTCCAGATTAGGGCTCCCGTAGCAAGGTCTCATCCAAGAGGTTGGGTACCTCAATGATCTTTCCCCTCCTCCTTGGGATGATCACTCTATATCGCCCCACCTCCTACCTGGAGGTATGGCTGCATGTGATCCCTCAGCCCACCTGGCTTGAAGTTTCCCCCTATTCAAGGTCTCTGCATGAGTAGATGTCTCTACTCGATCTCCACTAAGCTTCCCCTGTTGTGGCTGCTCCATAACCTCCTGAAGCTGCTGCACCAATCGTGGCTCCTCCACCATTGTCTGAGACTTCTTCTAGCTCTGAATGTTGAGAGGTAATATACCCTCCCTCTCAACCACCAAGTCTCCATTAGTTTCCTTACTGCTCAAGGCTTTGCATGCATCTTGAACCTCAAGAGCTATTAAACACACATGGGCAGCCAAAACAATATGAAAGATAAACATGAGAATCCATTTTTATTAACAACTGATATACATTTATAGTACATTGTTGTGACCATTGGGTTTCACATCCCAAGGTCTCTTGGACTACTTTGTCTATTCAACTTCCACACTAACCCATTTAGGATTAGGTGTCCAACATTCCCCCCCTTAATCCGAAGGGTTATGTATGAGTCCAAGAAGAGAGTTGTAATATAGAATGTGCAAAAAATGCATGGAAGCACTAGGCTGAATGTGCTCTCTGAAATGTTGGTATAAAGGGCGGTGGTTTAAGGATGACCACCAACACTGGAACACTTAGTGTAGTTCCCGGAACTCTTCCAAAACTGGCAAGAAGCTGAAGTGTTCTGCTAGAGGAAGTGCTCCTATTGTTTTGAAGAGGGAAACCTTCAACCAATAAAGGGAGGTCTCACCCCACATATTAGGGAGAACTTCAACCTAAAAAGGGAAGTCTCAACCTATGATGGTTTAAGGATGACCAACAACTTTGGAATGCTTAATGCACTTCCTGGAACTCTTCCAAATCTGTCAAGAAGCTGGTGTCTTTTGCTAGAGGAAGTGTTCTCAATTTTGTTCCTGGAATGCTTCTGAAACTGGCAAGAAGCTGAAGTCTTCTGCTAGAGGAAGTGTCCCAGATTGCCAACTGAAGGCATGCTCAGGGGCATCTTTGTCTCTGGCTACAACTTTGAAATTGGTGTGGCAGGTTGTGGCTCAGGCTCACTTGATGTGGATTTGAATCTTGTAGATGACCATCATTTCCCTCCCTGACAGATACAAGGTGAGATGATGGAAAAAAACTCAACTGGAAGACTGTTCAATACTCTGGAACAAGTTTAGACATGTGTTTGGAATATCTTCTTGGTTGTTGATGCCCATTGCCAAGAAGCGATCCATCCAGGATGAATCTTTGTTCTTGCAGGGTGTTTGTTTCTGAAGCATCTGTTTGAAGAATGACTTGTTTTATGACAGTGCTTACATGGATGAAGATCAAAACAATGATCTTTCAAATGGCCAACTCGGTCACAGTGTTGGCATTTTAGAATCTATTTTTGTTGTTGTTGTTGTTGTTGTGGAAGAAGGGCAGAGTCTGGAACAGTTGAAGCTGAACTGTCATGAGGAGCAGCTGAACTGTCATGAATGAATCCAACACTCTGAAACTGAATGGGCTTGGCATAGTCTGGAATATGAAAGGACAAGTCCTTGTCATATGCAAGACCAGTTCTGTGCTTGTTGTGGACAAGCTATTCCCAAGGTCTGATGATGGGCTTGGGAAGTGAAGACTGAGTTTCTGCATCTGCATGTACAATTGCTACTTTATTGGGCACTGGATCTGAATGAACTTCAACAATATTGTCTCATTGTTTATGGGAGTCTGTTTCATTGTTCTGAACAGAAACAGGTTCAGAATGATGACTCCATTGTTGTAATTCTTCCTGCTGCAGTTGTGATTCAAGCTGCAAAAACTCTATCTTTTCTTGCGCATATTGTAGACATGTTTGAATGTCTGAAAGAGAGGCTTTGTTAATTTTGATTGTGCTGTCAGCAGTGGACTTGATTATAGTTTTTAGTAACTCAAATAAGCCATGAATTTTCGCCATTATTCGACCAAACAAATGGGCAAAGTGTTAAGAAACCAAATGCACAGTGTTGCTTCGCAATAAATGTTATTTTTTTTTGAAAAACAGATGATATCAAGCAGTATTCAAGGCAGACCCCATCAATGAGGAAAAGCAGAATTCTTTATAGCATGAAGGCTCAATATTTTGTCTATAAAAATGTGTTTACAATCAGCTCAAAACAGTGCAACACTTTACCAATACACCACCGTGGGAAGACACACCATTAACCACTTTGCATGTTCAAAGGTTGATTCTTGATGGAGGAAATATGGAAGACGCAATTCATGACACAGAGACAACATAGTAAAAAATACCATACCATAGACAACTTACTAATGTAATAGACAACGTTAACTTACAGCTCAAATAAATAAACAACCTACACAGCTATACTGCCAAGATATTGTTGATTCTTATGATCGCACTTGCAGAGGGCCCTCCTAATGTTGTGCTTCAATCAGCAAGGATATTGGTCCGAACAGATACCTTATCTTACAACTTTCAACTTGATGAGGAGGCAAATTACCTTGTAATTGCCTATTATGCCACCGAAAATAAGGAATTTTTATATTTTTTAAGTGTTTTAATACATATACGCGGGTTAGGTATGTATGAACCCGCGTATACACACGTTTAACTCAGGGCAATGTCGCGTACAGGGAATAAAACACTGTTTTTTAGATATATGACCAGGTCTGGAAGGAGGGGTTGCCCTAGGCCATGGCTGTAGCATCAAAAACCATACTGGTGAGATTTGGAGCTATAACATTTAGTAACCAATTACACTCTCCAAAGCAGTGAGACAGGCGTAGTTTCTTTTATTTCAAACAATATCTCTTTGATTAATATCACAATCCATAATGTCAGCTTTCATCTACAAATCAATGCTTTGCACTAATGCTCCCTCTGTGACGTGTAGTCCATTCGTATGCAAAAGGCTCAATTTGTTCCAATAACCTCGTGGATCTACTTGTCATCATATTTGGGAGCTGATATATTCAGATGTAGGTTACCATCTCCAAGATGACCATACCCCAGAACTTTAATTGACTCACCTCGTATATAATAGTTTTCACAGAGAGCTGTGATAATCCAGCTCGTGGTACAGGGATATGATACTCAGGTCTGAAGCAATTAGTTTAGACTCAAATATAGCCACACGTCCAACCATCTAGCAGTAACAAGTTCGAACCACCCAGAATAGCCTTCCACGAAATTGTGACCAGCGCAACACATAGTGGTAGGGATGCTCACATAGGTGAAGAGTATTCAGCTACCACCTGTTCGATTCTCCTCCCGAACGATAGTTTCTGCCTTGGAATATACCATACGGTCCCAATTTGAACTCAGCCAAAGAAGAAAATTCACTCGTCTTTGCTCAGCCTTCTTACACTGCTGTAGTAAATATCCCTAGGAAGTCAACTTCATAGTGTGTTGTTCTTCCACCTCTGTACAGCTTCCATAGAGATCCGCTCAGCTGATGATGTTCACATACATCCACCCAAACAGAAATCCCCTCTAGGAAATAACACAATTAAATCGCTGAGTTTATTTTTCTTCTCCATTGAGAGAAAACACATTAAGAGGGCACTGCTAGAAATCATTTCACTTGCTTATAGCAGCCAGTCCGCACTGTTCCAGGGAGTAACTTGATGCACAATAGAGAAGATGATTCATGGCACCGGAATTTCTGTCAACCATTTCTAAATCAGAGTACCTGGCTCAACTATCATTGACAACACTCCTCAATGTTGTTAGAGCAGACTAAGGCGCCAGACTCAAGAGAACACTACCAGCAGACATTCCACAGTTCAACGCAACAATATTTCAACATATTACACCATGTATGGAGGCCAACGATTGGTCTGCTTTGCGACCTCCACAGAGGGAGGATACATAAAATGTTCTTTTCAGTAATGGACAGATGCCAAAGTAGCGGATGACAGCGTAAGGAGTTACAAGGGCAGTGGGAGCGTCAAATGAAAGAGCACACGTCCCACGCAACTCACGTTTCCACGTTCTTCAATGTGACAACATTCTTTTCATGCGTGGATTGGAGCAGTGTTTTCCAAAATACCATGGAGCAGTGTTTAAATCTCCACGATACCCCGCTTCTCCATCAGACTCCAAATAGGACCGCACTCAATATGACAATGTTCAACGTGACAATGATTTTTTTCCAGCGATCAATGGAGCCAGCACATATGCTTTTCATGGACCATTCATGATTACAGCAAACACAACATAGTTACAACAAACCAATAGCCCTAATTACAACAAACGTATGGAGCAGAGCGCAGGTAATGGCAGAGAATGAGAGCGCAGGTGTAGGTATGGCAGACAGAACGCAGGTAATGTCAGACAAATTTCTAGCAGACAATGAATTAATGGAGTGTTACAGGTAATAGGTAGAACTGGTAGGTATGCACACAGTAAAACACTTTACAAGGTGGCAATTCTGTTCAATTCTAATTAGGAGAAAGGCAGAGCTGACATATATATAGAGACCACAAAACAAGTGGCTCAAATTGGAGTAGGACCAGCAATCGCCTGCTCTGATACCATGTTAAACACACATGGGCAGCCAGAACAATATGAAAGATAAACATGAGAATCCATTTTTATTAATATCTGATATACATTTATAGTACATTGTTGTGACCATTGGGTTTGACATCCCAAGGTCTCTTGGACTACTTTGTCTATTCAGCTTGCACACTAACCCATTTAGGATTAGGTGTCCAACAAGAGCATACAGGTTCTTGACCTGTGAACCAATCTGCTTCACCTTTCTAGTGATGATGTGTCTAAGGAAAACCTTTCCCTCTCTAAAGAATACATCATAGCCTCTGTCTTCCAGCATCGTGATCGACACCAAGTTTCTCTTCAGTCCTGGTACATACTTGACATCGGTCAAGGTAAGGTGAGCTCCATGCTCCCTCTGAAAAATAATTGTGCCTACACCTGAGACACTATACTTCTCATCATTACCCATCCCTATGCGTATTTGTAGATCTTTCTCCTCCAAAGTACTGAACAAACTTTTGTCACTGATCATGTAGAAAGAAGCTCCAATGTCAAGAAACCAACCACTTCCCATCATGGATGAAACCATGCATGCGAAGAGTGTGAAATCCAACTCAAACTATGAATCAAGTGCCTCACCTTCAGATCCTTCCCTGGATCCCTTCTTGGACTTCTTATTTGGGCAATTAGTAGCATAATGGCCCAACTCATGACAACGAAAGCATCTCACCTTCAGCTTGTCAACCTTCTTCCCATCATTGGAAGAACTGGATTTTTAAAGAGAAACATTTTCTTTCGCCTTCTTCACCTTACTCGCTAAGGCACAGTTCTCCTCATCATGTATAGATGAAGAATTGTCTCTGGTGTGCCGTCTAATCTCCTCTTGCACAAGATCTGACCAAAGTCTCTCCCATCCTGGCAATTTCTCCCTTCCATTCACCAAGTCCTGGTAGCTATGCCAACTCTTAGGAAGGCCAAGGAGAGCTATACTCACCATATCCTCATCCTCAATAGTTACCCCCACGCTTCCCAACTCATCCCGGCATTGGGTGAAATTCATGAGATACTGGGGCATACTGTCTCCATTCTCACACCTAATGTTTCTGAGTTTATCCTTGAGTGCCAACTTCCTCTGATCGCTCTTGTTTTGGAATAATTCTGTCAACGTTTTCCACATCAAATATGGAGAAGCCTTTCCATGGAGGCTGGACACAATGTGATCCGTCACACCCTCCAACAGAATCCTTCGACACTTTTTCGTCTTCTTTTGCCAATCCTCGACTTGAGCAGCATCAGTAGGTTTTGGGACATCCGCATCTATGAACTCCTTCAACCCATTATCATCTAAGACCGCCTCCATCCTGTCCTTCCATGCAATATAGTTCAATCTTCCCTCAAGGGCATACTCCAATCACAATCCGTTGAAAGACATTTTAACTTTGACACCAAGAAAACACTGCTGCAAATTCGAATTCCACCAGCTCAAAAAAACTCAACCGCTTCTGATCTAAAATTCGTGAGAACACAGTATTTCTTGTACAGAGATTGACTATATGGGCATTCACTGGATATCTCACCTTCCAAAAGAAGGATGAATCCAGAGGCTACCTGGCCCGATTACAGACTCTGCCTGAAGAAATAAAATGTAAACACTTTCTGAATAATATATCTGATGATCAATCCTCGCTTTGATATCTTGTAGAACGTTTCCTACAAATCAACCTGCTCTAATACCATGTAGAAATTTTGAATAATATGACACATATTCATAGATATTATCCTGATTATACACTATTTCGGAATACATGCATAATACATAACCTCCTCTACGTTGATCATCAATTTACAGAAGCAGAAACAATAACATGTGCACATAGAAACATCAATCACACATATCAACACAATATTTTCCCGGGGAAAGCATATCGCTGAAAACCCCAACTATATGTATATTATATTGATTGAAAACATGTAACAAACATACTACAATACTCCTCACAAGTATCCAGCACTATCTCCACCTGTTACACACAATACAGCTCATATCTGATCTCCAAATCTCCCCTGTTGCTTGCCTACCTCCACTTCTCAATCCTGCATGAGAATGAATGATAATGGCTCAATCAAACTTGCATTTACTTGGAAAAATCACGTGATCACAAGCTACAATTTCCCTTGGCCTCATTGGCATTACTCAATCCATTGCATGTGCAAGTCTCATGCACAACTAATAGTCACAACTCACCCTTTCACTTACCTCTAACACTTGCCTCCACTGAACTGTCCATGCACTAAGTTAACTGATGTATTATTCAGTTGCATTGTGAGTTAATAATTAGTGAATTAATTAATAACTAATTCACATAACTCATCACTTAGTCTATTGGCCAGTTAGACTAAATACAACTAGTTCAACTAAGTCAAACTGAACACAACTCCATTAACTGCTCATCTAACTCCACAGAACTCAACCACTTGAGTTCTAACTGAAGTCCTTCATGCAATAGCTCAAGTAACCCATAAGAACCACGTATTTCCTTCATGCAATTGCATGTGCCACATCTGTAGCTCCAACCGAAGTGCTCCAAGAGAATAAGATCTTTTTGGGTAAGTTGGTACATCAACTTCCCGGGGTCGCGAATTGGTCATATTATCTCCGTTTGACGTGCATGATAGCCCGTTGGAAAGATCTTTCCGAGGACTACGAAGGAAAAGACGATTTTTAGACAGTAAATCGTTGGCGGGTAGATTTCCCAAAAAATGTCGTTTAGGGCCTCAAAATGGCTCCGAAAGTTTAGAATCCAAATATTACTAAGGGCTAATAATATTTGACTGTTTCTATTTTTACATGACAGTCAAAAAATAGACTTTGATCACACTGTTGTGATCCAAAAAATAGAAGTCCATCTATTTTTCCCAACATAACCAATCATCCATAAACAACATCCTGCAACTCATAGACCATGATCCATATGTCTTAAATTAGACATAGTCTAAAAATAAACTTTGCGCCAAAACTTGCCTGCGGGACCACTTAGTGAAGATGACTCCTTTCCACTAAGCTCCATCATCTTGTTGCATTCTCGACAAGAATTTCTTGTTGCACACTTTTCAACAGCTTCAATTAAAACTGGGACAAGGGGAAGTGTTGTTAGCCTCTGTTTTCTAGCACATATCTTACATGGGATACATCTTCTTACCTTTGCTTCAACCTGTGCAAACAATTTGGGCCAATAGAAACCTTCTCTCACGATTTGGTATGCAGTTGCCTTCCAAGAATAATGTCCTTCACAAATATTTTTATCAAATTGTTCAATGACTCCTTCGATTTCACTTTCAATAAGACATAATAAAAGGATATTCAAAGGATCCTTCCAATACAAATTAGAATTTATGATACAGTATTTCATAGCTTTGAGTCTAAGAGATCTGGATTGATTATTTATAAATTGTAGTGGGTACTTTAAATCTTGAAGAAAAATCATTGTCTTTATACCAATCTAAAAGTAAAAATATATCATCAATATGTAAAGGAAGAGGAACAAAATCTAAATTGGTAGAAGGTTCTTGTAGATTCTTCTCCCCTGAAAACTGAGAAGGTTCTTGTGGATTCTCCTCATTTGAGATCTAAGAAGGTTCTTGCGGATTCTCCTCATTTGAGATCTAAGAAGGTTATTGTGGATTCTTCTTTGTTGAAATCTGCAAAATGGTGTTGATACCAAGAATCTTACAATTTGATTCAGATAGAAGTTTAGGTAAACCCTGTCCTTTCACTAGTTTGGTAGGTCTAGTATCTAGATCAAATTCAAGTATCTTGGCAATCCATCTTCCCCTCTTTCCATATGTATCGGGTTGTGTTAGAACTATTTTCACTTTATTATTGGGGACATAAGCGATAACAGGAGAATGTAAAGCATGAGTCCTAAATGATTTTAAAGCTTGTATAGGGGAATAAGCTTGCTTCTCTATGATGACATATCTCAGTTCAACATCTCTCATCACTTTACTAAAAAATGAAATTGGATTCTCATAGCCATCATCATCCTTATGTAGTAAAAAAATTGTTATGGTAGTGTGAGAGGCAAAGGAGGAGATACTAGAAATTTTTGAGTAATCTGGACTTGCTAGTACTGGGGCTTCTGAAGTGGATTTCTTGATCTGTGAAAAATAATATCTAGCCTGTACTGTCCACTTGACTTCATGATCCTTTTTAAGCATATCAGTAATATATTTCACAATCTTAGCATAATTAGGTATAAATATTCTTAAGAAAT
Source organism: Pinus taeda (assembly GCA_000404065.3). NCBI lineage: Eukaryota > Viridiplantae > Streptophyta > Pinopsida > Pinales > Pinaceae > Pinus > Pinus taeda. The sequence continues at coordinate 50,337 of APFE031275946.1, read as the reverse complement.
TTATTTCTCCGAGAAATGATTATTTTCCTTCTTATTTATGGGTAAACTAATTACCTAAATTGCTGAGACTCTTTTTGGATCAATAACAACTCCTTGCTTTGAAATTATATGTCCCAATAGCTTTCCTTATTTCATTACAAAAGTGACTTTCTAGGATTAAGAGAAATCTCGTATTTCCTGCATCTTTCAAAAACCTTTCTCAAGTGTTTCAAGTGTTTTTCAGTAGAATCAGAAAATATAGTTAAATCATCAAGACAAATAACAATAAATTTATTTATCTTACCAACAAATGTGAAATCCATTGCTCTTTGAAATGTTTCTCCAACGTTGATTAAACCAAATGGAATCTTGGCATACATAAATGTACCCCAAGGAGCTGTAAATGTTGTCTTTTCTATTTCTTCTAGACTAACCAAGATCTGGTTATATCCAAAAAATCCATCTAACATTGAAATCCTATTTGAACTTGAAACTCTCTAAAGTAATTGATTCATTTTTGGTAAAGGATAATTATACTTTAAAAACAATTTCTTCATATTCCTAAAGTCAACACGCAATCTTATTTCACCAATTTTCTTCCTAATAGGTACTAGGTTGGCTATTCATTATGAATATATTAAGGGAATAATTATTTTTGCATCTGATAGTTTTTTAATTTTATTTTTTTTTATGAATGGAAGAAAAACTGAATTTATTCTTCTTAGTTTTTGTTGAAAAGGTTTAGCTTCTGGTTTGAGAGGAATTTTATGTTAAATAATGGTTGTGTCATAGGTTTTCAATTCTTCAGATTACCATGCAAATACATCTCTATAATGTTTGAACAGATTGATATATTTGTCTTTGATTTCTTGAGGAAATGATGCTGAAATTTTAACATTTATGATTTCTTCAAAAGTACAATTATTACAATCCTCAACATCTTCTTGTTGTGAATTTAACAATGAAGTTTTTGACACATCATTATGATCGAAAACAAATTCAAGGGGAACTAATCCTTTTGGAACGTAATTATTTGATAACTGAAGAATTTAGTAATCATAAATTTTCTATTCTAAATGGGAATTTTGATCATGCTCATTTGACTTGATTTCATTAATGTGTTTCTCTTCCACCTATAAAGCAGAAAATTCATCTGTTGATTTAAAAAAAAAAATTAACTGTTCATCATCTTCAAAAACCTACCAGTGTTTGAGATTATTAGGAATGGAAGGTTTGTATTTTTCTTCAATCTGATAGTGCAATTATCTATATTTTAAAAGAACTAGCAGAAACTGCCAAAGCATCAACATGAATATTTCCTTCTCTTGAGATTGATGTGATACTAAATGCTTGAAAATAATTATCTACACAATCCCAAACTTGATTCCTATAATCTCTAAGCCTAGGATGCTTAGTTTGAAAAATATTTCTAATTTTTTTTAAATCAACTCTAAATCACCATAGATAGTCAAGTTTTCAACTTTCATACTCTTAGCTAACTCCAATCCTAAAATCAAGGCTTCATATTCTCCCACATTATTTGTGACTTCAAAATCTAATTTAAAATATTGGGTTATGTTTTTATTATCAGGAAAGCTGAGTACAATTCCGGCCCCAGCCCCATCAGAATACATTTTCCAAATATCAATGTTTAATATTTGAGGGGTATTAACAGTTTCTTGAATGTTGATTTGAGGATTTGGAAGAGCATTAGTAGCTAAAGTAAAGCATCCAAAATCTTGGTCAATTGCATAAATAGGACGATTACTTTCTTGATTTGATTTAAACACTGTATTTAATGAATATTACTTCTTTGTATAAACTTAAATGTTCACCTCCATAAACTGGGATTGTAAAATAAGACATGTCCATTTGTAGAATTCCCCCTAACTTGGCACAACAAGATCAAGATAATAACATTCCAAACTTGGGCGAATATCTGTAAAACAATGTCTAAGACCAAACTTTTGAAAGAAATTTGAGCAAGTGTTACAAGTGAATCCTTAATTAAATCGAGGCAAGGTACTTTCTTGGAATCAAAAGTATATAGATCATGATATGGTCTAGTGATTTGTAGTTGAAGTTGATCCATGATTACTTTAGGAATTAGATTATGGGAAGCACCATAATATAACATGCAATTATATAAAAAGTAATCATGAATTTTAAAGTTGACATAGAAGGGAGGTACACTTTCATCAATGATATCTGAACTAGGACCAAACAACTTGAGGTTTTTCATCATGTAAACTAATGGCATCCCCATTTTCATCAATGCTTGAAGATTGAATCCATTTAGAGAATTGATTTTTATAACCTATATTTTTGGAGAGTTCATCTAATGGGATTCGAATTTTAACTTTTTATAATTCTTTTTCAACATTAAAAACAGTTGGAATAGATTTTTCATCAATATTCTATTCTTGTAACTGATTTCGTGGTTGAATTGATGTTGTTTGTGTTTCAGTTGATTTTACTTGAGGTTCATCAAGGGTAACCTTTTTGGCTGGTCTACCAGGTCCTGGTCTTAGTCTAAGGTCATACCATTTATTTAATTTAGTAATAAGGAATTCAGAAACATCTTGATACTTGGAAATTTTAGAATTCTCTTGATTTTGAATTAAAGATTGATCTTAAGTAATTAAAACAATAGCATTATGTGATGATGGATCTTCAAAATAATTGATATCATTTTTATTGACATGAGTAGTTTCTTTAGGATCTTGATCATCAATCATCAGGGGAGGTTGAATTTTTTGATCATTGTTTGGTCTTTGCAAAATTTCAGGTTGAAAAGGTCTTCTATTTTGAACTTGTGGTTTATTTGCAACTTGTTGGGTTAGTCTAGGTTGAGCTTCCATTCTTGAGATTCTATTAAAAATATTTCGAAGTAGAGGTAATTTCATCAATTTTATGATCTTCATTTTTAGTTTTTGATGAGGTACCTTCTTCTCTAGATTTCATCCTCTTTTTAGTTTTTTTCTTCTTTAGCTTTTAGTTTAGCAGATGTTGATATATTAGCTTCAATTTCGATTACATTAGTTTTCATGTTTTATAAAGTTTCTAATTTTCTCTCCTTAAGCATTACAACAAAGCCATCTTCGAATGCTTTGGAAAAGCTAACCTTAGTAGCAGTTATTGGGGTTTTTCAATTTGAACACATTTTTTTATAGAGTTTATTGAATCCCTTAATGAAATCGGCTATAGGTTCATCAAGGTTTCTTTTTAAGTCTTCTAATTTAGTTAAGCAATAAACAACATCCTTTTTTACCCTCCATTTATTTTTGAAAATGTTGACTAGTTCAGACCATGAATTAATAGAATTAGCTTGAAATTGTCTAAACCATATCCTAACATTTCCTTTAAGTGATTGAACAAAGTAGTCTTGTGTAGACATCTTCATGCCCAATATTCATGTTATCATCAAAGTCTACAAATGTAGCTAAGTGACCTTCAGTAGATGGCCCAGTCTCTCCATTAAATCTAGGTAAATGTTTTAGATACCCATTAGGAAAGCATGAAGTTGGGTTGTAGGTGGAAGAACTAAGTATGCATAACATTTTGCCACAATTGGTTGAATACCATCCATTCGATGTTGTGATGGCTTGCCATTTTAGGAGAAACAACTTTACTAGAACAAGGAGGTGATGAAGGTTTGGGTTTATTGAAGAATTTAGGACTAATAAATAACTTCTAAACTTTAGGAATAACCTTTTCAGGATCCTCAAAAGCTAGAGGATTAGTATAAATACTAAGTTCCTCTTCATATTTAGTAGAAGTGGATGGATAAGTATGTATAAAAGAATATTTGAAATCAAGTGGTCTAAACTAAGAAAGAGAAAGTTTAGGTTCTTATTCACTATTAGAAGGTTCCAAATGGGAATAAGGAATTTCAAAGGCCTCAGTTTGATGGACTAAAAGTGGAGCTTGAAGATCGAATCCTTTAGATAGGAGTTCTAAAACTCTTGGAGGAAGATTTGATAATTCAACAGGTATTGGAGTTGACTGTGAAGGGTCAGGTTGTGAATGTATTTTTTAGATAGAACAGAGGAAGAAGTAGCAAGAGAGGCTTCTAACCTACATCTAATTGATGAAATTCTAACAAATCTTTCTGGATCTGATAAAGGAGAGACAAGATCTAGATTTAACTCTGATATGGTATGCCGGCATGAAGCCAGATTTAATAAGTAGAGTCACTAGGTGAAGGATTTTAGCCTACTGACCTCTTAACATGGTATGCCTATGTGAAGACATATTTAATAAGTAGAGTTGCTAGGTGAAGGATTTTAGCCTACTAACATCTTATTCATAGTTAAGAGGTAAGTATAATTGTTGTCCTAGGGAAAGAAGTTTCAATTTTCATTTCTCGGAAATGACATCAATCTAATGTTGTCCTATGTAGATAGTCCTAGGCTAAGGGACTGTGCCAAAGCATCTAAAATAAAGTTTTTGATTTTGAATGGATGACTAGTGCTTAAACGTGTAAACTGATGCAAATCTTAAGTATTTCTGAGAAAAAAAAAGGGTTGATTCTTCATTTTTAACATAATTAAGCTTTAAAATGTTTTGGAAAGAAGAATTTAAGATGATATTTAATTCCTTAAATATTCAGACTGAACATCTAATTTTTTATATATAGAAGATGCATATAGAAGTTTTCTATAGCGGAACAATATATGTGCAAGAGATGACAAAAGGAAACAATTGAAAATTTTAGAGGAATTAACTAAGACATGCAGCTTCAACTAATTAATCTCTTTTAATGATGATAAATTTGCAAGGGCTTTCAAAGAGATTGACACTCAATCTATTCTTACCTAGACTTCTATGTTACCTTGAACATGTGGAGATAAAATAAAAAATGAAAACATAATTGAATAACTAGAAGAACTCATAGAGATACATAAGTTGCTTAGAATTAATCCAGAAATAACTTAGAAAGTTACAAGCATGTCCATTGATTCATCAAAAGAGTTCAACCCTTCCTTCTCTGAATTAGAAAATATTTATAGAGTTGGACTTCAAACATATCTAAACTAAAATAAACATTTATTACAAAATATAATATCATCCAAAATATTTTGGATATTACAAAAATAGAAATGAAAAATAGTAGATTTGGACTGATTTGAACACTCTACATAGATTTCGAGGGTTGTTGTTGATGACTATAGCTAGAAATTTACTTTTCTGTTCACTGCCCCTCAAATTTTGTTGTATGGTCCTGAAATTCTATTTTCTGCTCTTGAAATTCTTTTGTTTTCTCCTAAAATTTAGCATTATGTTCCTATTCTATGAGCTCACACAGTATATCCCATCTATTTTCATAAGGGCTAGAAAATTTTAACAAATTTCTATATGACTCATGAAATTCAGTAAATTTTTCAAAAGTGGGCCTAGTTAGAAATAGATGCTTAATTTCATTCTAAATTAACAAATCATAACTTAATATTTCAATGAAAGCTTTTCCATTTATAACTCCTCTGATTTTGGCAAACTTGGTCTTATCCACTACAATTTCAGGTAACCTCCGTTTATAATTTTCAAGTGTAATCAATTTTCCACCTCTGTCCTCCAAACCTAGAAGTCCTTTTTCATGGAGAGAAATGAATTTCCTATGATATTTTGTGATCTGACTCTCTAAATTTTGGCATTTATTTTCAAGCTTTAGCATCAAATTCATCTTAGATAAAACTTTCCTCACCTCCAAGACAACTTCAATTTTTTTCTTCAATGTCAAATTCTTCAAGCTCATATTTTGTCTTGGAGTTCAAAACTTTGATTACCCTCGTGGCATCTCCTGACTTATGGTCCAAGTCTTCTTTTATTTCTGCTATAGCTGCCTTTGATATCTACAATAAATATTCTTTCCCAAAAATAATTTCAATTGAAGGCCATAACTCAGTGACTGATGCATTAATGTTTATCTAAATATTTTTTTTAGTCTGAGCAATAGTCTGTGCAATTAAAGATTCATTTTCATAAACTTCTAATTGTTGAGTTAACTTGTAATTCTTTTGAATCTCAACCAAATATGCATTATCATATTTGATTTACTGTTCTTGAATCTTTTGGAGCCACATTTTGAGCTTTTCAATTTCTTGACCCTTCAAAGATAAGTCTCACATGGCCTTTGACAGTTGTTCTACTAAATCAGTAGACTGTGTCTATTGTGATGGTTGTGCTGAGAAATGGCAACAAGAAATTCCAATTTAATCTGTCCTTGAATTAAACTGTGAATTAAATTCAAATTCTATTCTCATAACAACTTAAAATTAGTTAATAAAGTTTACTAAACTTACTTAACTTAGGAAATTCGAGTTGGAAGTCTTTATGTCATCATGTGTATGTTATCCCTACTTTGTAGGAGTCCAATGTGAGTTAATTGTGAGTTGTAAAATAGAAGACTTAGTTTAATGAGTCAGTTCAGTTAAATTAGTTCTCAAACTGATTGAGAGAACTAATAGTGAGTTAATAGTTAGTGGTGACACTAATGAACTCCACCAGTGCTACTCTAGTTAACTAAATATTTACTCATGAGAAACTCATGCATGTCAATTATGAGAAAGACCCAGTTGAGACTAGACTATAGGGACAATGTACTATTTGTTTTAGATTTTTCTGAGTTGCACTGATAGTGCATGAAATTAGGAACTTATCCTTGAGGGATTGCGTTATTTTTAGAGGCTTTATTTCCCTTTAAATACAGGTTATCCTTCATAGGAATTACACATTGAAATAGAGACTTGGAGATCTTGTGAATTAGATAAGCTTTGGCCTTGAGCTTGCTTATGAGTTGCAGATTGAATTTGTTGAGTGCTATGATTTTTCTAGAGAGAACAAGCATTGTAATTTCATCTTGATTTTCGAGATTAATACAAAACAGATAGTAGTGTTTTTAGCTATGGTTTTCATCGGATATTTATTGTGTTATGCGTCTTTGATTCTCTTCCTCGATTGATTATTGTTTTCTTGATGTTTATGGCCTTCCGTTGTAAAGAGTAGAAGTAGATTCTTGTCTCTTGATTTAGCAAATTGAATTAGCTTGTGAATCTACAGGATTTTCTACATGGTAGCGGAGCAAGATTGTTTTTTGGGCAAACAGTTTGTAGAGAATATCTGATAATTTTTGTGCAAAATTTTGAGAAACAAATTTTTGATCTGGATTCCTTTGGAAAAGATACCAAAATTCAAAAACAAATCGGCCGAATAGGAGTTTGGATGAGGGAGATATCATTGACTTAAAATCAATTCTCTAAAGGAGATTTCAAAGTTTTGAGTTTTTGGGTTATAGGTGAAATTCAAATTTGCAATACATACTTCAGGATTGGTAGATGGAATTCCATGGCTTGAGGCTTGAGTATGCCTTGGAAGGTAGCTCAAATTTCATATCCTAGAGGGACGGGATGGAGTTTGTGCTAGAGGACAATGGTTTGAAGGAATTTGTTTAACAAGAAATTCCTAAGCTAGCAGTGACAAATGCACAAAAATTGACCGAGTGGAAGAGGTGTGTGGTGAAGGCAAGGTGGATAATCCTTGAGTGAGTTTGAGATTATATTGTCTTGAGTCTCCATGGAAAGGAAACCCCACATGCTATGTGGAAAACATTGACGGACTTGTATCAGAATATCAATGATCAAAGGAAGTTGGCACTGAAGGATAAACTTTGTAAAATCAATATGGAGAAAGGAAATATGATTCCAAAGTATTTGACCAAGTTCACTCAATGTCGATATGAACTTGGAAGCGTTGGAATCACAGTTTCCGAGGAGGATATGGTGAGCCTTGCTCTTCTTGGACTCCCAAAGAGTTGTCACAGTTAGTAGGACTTTGCTAATGGTCAAGAGAAGATGCTAGATTGGGAATGACTATGGTCGGATTTGATGCAGGTGTTGGAAATAATACTTAGAGGAGGAGTGAATCAGTATTAGTAACTCTAATAATTTTTCATTTCCATAGGTAGATTTGTATACGCTAATTTAGCTAAGTGAACCAACGTGTACATGCAACTGTTATTAAAGCAACCAGTGTATATGCATAGAACTTTTGATGTACCTAATTTATCATGTATTGAACTTTAACTAGTATGTCAGATATTAATTAGACAGTGTAGTAAAAGCAAAATAAAGAATAAGCATCACAGATGAACACTACGATATAAGGTGGAAACCCAATGTGGGTAAAAACTACCTGCTACTATCATCTTTGTCTTCCTTTAATAATAAGAAAATTCCGTTTACAATTTTGTACTGGTGCAGACTTATACCAATACGCAGGCTTCTCCCTGTAGAAGGCTACAACCTTCTCTCGTTTTCCAGCAACTACTGGAAGGGAGCTACAACCCCCTAGCTCTTGTACTAGCTGATATATTTGCTAGTACATAGGCGCTGACCTACAGAAGGATATGACCTTATCTCTTCTTTCAGGGACCTGTTGTGGCCACCAACAACCCCCCTTATTATTTAGTGTTATTACTAATACTAAATAAGTGGAGACCCTTAGTCAAAAAATTTCAAAAAATCAATTAGTGCTTGCATTTCCTTTTTAATAAAACTTACCATCATAAACTTAGGAAAATACCTTTGCAAAATCTAAAAAAGCTTAAGTTTCATGATGAAGAAAGATAAAATCACTCCTTAAATAATATCGCATTGCAGAAAGGATAATAGGATGCCTCCTTACAAGCCAAAACTCTAAGATTGCGAGAATGCAATACAAGATTACATATTTTAAAAGAAAACATGTATATCGCATCGCATGTCTTAAAACACAATTACATTAAGAAAAATCGCAGAAAAAGCTGATATGCGAAGACGCATATCACAAAATCGCACATCGCAAGAAATAAATTAACGCGAAATAAGCACACACTGCAATTATGCGATGTTGCAACAATGCGATATTGCGATATCGCGATATCACGATAGAGTGACAAAGCAATCTTACAAAAGAACAACATTGCGATATTGCAATATTGCGACCTGGCGATGATGCGATACAGCAATTTGCGATATTACAAAGCAAATTGCAAAATTGCTCTGTTGCAAAACGTTTCGGCTCACTATTCGAGAAAACTCTTTCCATAAAATGAAACCTAGTTATGCGCTTTAATGCTAATTAACGAGTTAGTTGTCAGTTGTTAATAAAATATGGTTTTGCATTTACCAAAGAGCCAGTTCATGTAAGGTGGTATACTATTGCATGTCTTCGGCATTTAAAGCTTTCCCGTCACTATTATGTATCATTACTCTCACCTCACTTGTAAACTGCAGGAATGAAGAACAAAGAAATATACAAAGCAGTATACAAGATACTATGGGGAAGAAAGGCAAGGCTCTGATGTCTGAAGATAAAGAAATGGCGCCATTATACACAGACACCGACTGTAACAGAGAAGCGGGTATTTCCACTTGGGAAGGCATGTATAACCTACTTGAGGAAGAGAATCCCAAGGTGATGGAGGTTATGGCTTCTGCTGGTTCATAGGGGTCTTCCGAAGCATCAGTCGTAGATTTAGCTTATTCATTCTTGCACCGAATAGCAGCAAGACCCAAAATTCTCCCTTATACAGACATGGTTAAATGGGTACTAGACAGCGCGGACATTAAAAACAGACAGTTTAAGACTCAGGGTCAAGGACTTATCGGCTCATTCGCTCAACAAGATTTGAAACTTATGTATCATTTGTCGGAGCCAGAGGCAAATTACAACAAATAGTTCATAGAGATGTTTGTCAAAGAAAATGAAGACCTGGCTGAATGTACTAAAGATTGTTCAAGGAGAGATGAGCTGTTGAAAAAGGACAAACATGGTATGTATAGTACTGGTTCTCTCACTTCTCCATATTGCTTTGCTGCTGCTATGCTATGTAGACTTTATGGGAGACCAGATATTAATAAATTCTCATCTAAATGGCTACCTTTGTTGGATGCCGCTTGTTATCACTGAAAAGATTTCAAAGGAAAAGGGTAAGGTAGGGGAGAATTCGTCTTGGTTATTCTCAAGTTCCTTTCATGCATAAGAAGCACTTGGCAAACTCAGGGTCAGCATACATCAGAGTTCTTTGAAGGCTCAAGCAAGGCATGTAAGGTAATCCTAAATTTGGATATAGATTACATTTTGAAAGTTTTCCTTGAAGAATGGTGTTTATTGTATTCAGTTTTGAACAAGCTTCATGACATGTGGAGAAACCCATTGTTATATATTGTAATTTGATGGACCATTTTTGTAAGACAAAAGGAAATATTTTTGAGGATGGGCAGCTGAAAGGGACTATTTACAAGGTATAAACATCAATCAAAAGGTAAATTCAAGAAATGAAGTCATATCTCACATGATTTTGGAGAAATTTTAAAACTAGCTACGAATCCATGTTTTCGTAGCGCAGACAGTGTAAAAATCCTATTTTGCGCTACGAAACCCCTGTAGCAGCCTGTTTTAGCAGAAAAAACTGATTTTACTAGTTAACTTCCAGAAGCTTTCTTGAGCAGTGGAAAACTCCTCTCTTAAAAGTGAAAGAGGTTTTAATTCCTAAGATACTGAAGTACAAAAACCTCTTCCACTTTCTTCATATCCATTACTATCTGGGAGAAATGATGGACCAAAGTTGCGCTACGAAACTGCTGTAGGTGACTGTTTTTAAGGGAAATTCATAAACAATGCTGAGGTCAGCAAAATTTTGTGAAGAAAGGCTTCGAGGATAGAAAGGAAATCAGTCATGGTTGCTCAAGCCTTCAAAGGTTGACAAATGTAAATCTTATTGCATAAAGGTAAAATCTTTTGTCTTTACCAAGTTTTCATAAAGTACCTTTATGATCGCAGAATTAGGGTTTCTGGTAGTATTACCAGAATTTTGAGTTCAACACCTGGCAGTATTCGTGAAGCATCCAGATTATTCAAGCATATGGTGTTATGGTATGGTCATTAAGGTCATTATACAGCTTCAAGCATTTTGGTTGGAAAATGAACATGGACTAAAACAGGGACCGGGAAAACAGAGAATATTTCTTCATCAAAGGTTGAGTCAGCAACACACTCAGAATCCAAGGCAGCCAATACAGCAAATGCTCCTCAAGATATATTCCAGCTCCTACAGGAAAAGCACAGCTGTCAGAGATCAGGAGGGAATCATGCAAACGAGGAGATGGTAGCAGAATTTGATTAGAACTAGGACTCTTTGTATTTAAAGCAATACCTCTGTATTTAGTAAATTAGTTTCAATATGGATAAGGTAGTTAATTAGAGGTTTTCGAGCTCCCCTCATGCTGGAGGAGGAGACTCAAGATAGCTTGGTTTTATTTTCTATAAATAGGAGAAACTCTGATGTATGAAGGGTTGGAGATTTTTATGAAAAGGACAGAGTTCTCATATTGGTGTATGTAAAGTTTCTTTTGACAGTAATAGAAAGCATATTGTTGTTTCTTCCCAAGATTCATCGTGTGTCCCAAATGTTCAGAATGTGTGTGGTTTTGGTTCTATGTATCTCATTTTACAATTCACTAGTCATGCAATCACTCTGAATTCATCATTGATGCTCAGACTTCCTGTGTATGTCTTGTTGAGTTGCAGCCCTTCTTAGTTGATGTTTTGAACAGTGAGACATTATATGCCTTGGTTTCTATGATGCAATAGTTACTTGTTTACTGTAGAAATGTGTAACTCCATGAGCCCAATGGAAGAAGCCTTGATCTTATTGTTCCAACCAGTTTAAAATTCATTCACTGTTATAAAGAGTTAGCCATCTTTTTGCCCTTAAAAGCTTATCAAAACCTGTGAGAGAGCCCTCTCTGACTAGGGAGGCTAATCCTTAGTCTAAAGTCTGGTTTGAAACAGTTGCATGAGATCTCACTAAGTAGCAGCCCTTAGTACATGGTTTTGTGACAACATTTTGGTGCGTCTGCCGGGAGCCTGAAGTCTATTTATTCCCGAAATCAAGAGGTTGAACTTCTGAAGGTAGCAGGAGCTCAGACATCTTTTTGAGGCTGCAAAACTACCTTGGCAACTCCACACATCAAATAACAAATTGGAAGGTGACTCCACTGCTAGAAGATCAGTAGCTTGATGAAGCTTCAAGATGAGTTCCACTGCAAGAATGAATGTCAGGTATGCTCCTATGAATCGGTCTCATATCCCTGGTTTTCCAAATCCTATGCCAAAGGTTGATTGGTTAGAGGATCTTCCAATATTCAAAGATGAAAAGAAGGACAATGCTGCTCTTCATTTGGTTAGGTTTCATATGCATGTACGCAGTCTTAAGGTTCAGTTCCCTGAAGATTGTCTCATGAAAATTTTTATGACCACTTTAGAAGGAAAAGCATGGTCTTGGTATAAAAGTTTGGAAAATGGTTCATTATATTCTCTTGCTGATTTCCATGATGCATTGTATGACATGTATAAAGAGTGTCATCCCTCCTTATTGCTGGTCAAAGATTGTTGTAAACATTCTACGAGTTTTATTCAATATTTGGAGGATTGTTATGATGACGATGAATTTATGGATGAAGAAATTTTAGAGGCTCTTCATAACAATGCATTTCAACACCAAGAAGAAAGTATAACGCAGCATGAAGAGTAGTAGGGGTTTACTTTTGAAAACCATGTTTCATCCTTTGATATGAATGAAGAGATGCAGCAGACTTTTCAGTCTTTGGATCATTATCAAAATGAACATGATTACCAACACCAAGAAGAAATGTTGGAAGAAATTTTTTTTGACCTTCAGGCAGAGGAAAAGATTGTTCAATTTTGTAATTTCTTGCAGCAGCTTACACCAAAGAATGATGATAATAATGAGGAAAATTTCATTGTTTGTTGGAATTATTTAGAAGAGCAGTTGGATAGCATATCAAAGAAGTCTTGTGTAGTTGAGGATCAGTTGTTTGAAGATAAAGAGTGTTATGATGATCATCAAAATAATCATGTCTTCTTTGACCCTATAAGTGAATACATGGCAAAGCTTTGCACACCAGTATTTCATTTTCATTTGCATTATGAAGATCAGGTACATTATAAGTTGATTTGGTCATCTCACTATCATGGTTATTTTGAGGTTGAATGCAGTCAAGAGCCTCCAATATCAGAAAGGACAATTGATTGGATTTATTGGAAATATCACGTTGCTTGACCTAAAGTGGAGCTTGCAGCTGGTAGGGTAGGTAGGTAGGAAAATGCAAATAAGCTCAAGGTTGATTGAGCATTTTTTTTTTTAGTAGATATAGACTTCTCTCTCCTACAGTGATCATCAAGCTTAAGCTTGAGGTGGAGGCCCAAGAAACTTAAAGGAAATGTTTGTCAAATAAATTTCCATTTATCATAAGAGGATAAGGCACTGGACCTGCAAGTTCTTAGTGTACCACAAGGGCACACTATCCCAAGTGGAGCCATTGTTATCACTGAAAAGATTTCAAAGGAAAAGGGTAAGGTAGGGGAGAATTGGTCTTGGTTATTCTCAAGTTCCTTTCATGCATAAGAAGCACTTGGAAAACTCAGGGTCAGCATACATCAGAGTTCTTTGAAGGCTCAAGCAAGGCATGTAAGGAAATCCTAAATTTGGATATAGATTACATTTTGAAAGTTTTCCTTGAAGAATGGTGTTTATTGTATTCAGTTTTGAACAAGCTTCATGACATGTGGAGAAACCCATTGTTACATATTGTAATTTGATGGACCATTTTTGTAAGACAAAAGGAAATATTTTTGAGGATGGGCAGCTGAAAGGGACTATTTACAAGGTATAAACATAAATCAAAAGGTAAATTCAAGAAATGAAGTCATATCTCACATGATTTTGGAGAAATTTTAAAAATAGCTATGAATCCATGTTTTCGTAGCGCAGACAGTGTAAAAATCCTATTTTGCGCTACGAAACCCCTGTAGCAGCCTGTTTTAGCAGAAAAAACGGATTTTAATAGTTAACTTCCAGAAGCTTTCTTGAGCAGTGGAAAACTCCTCTCTGAAAAGTGAAAGAGGTTTTAATTCCTAAGATACTGAAGTACAAAAACCTCTTCCACTTTCTTCATATCCATTACTATCTGGGAGAAATGATGGACCAAAGTTGCACTACGAAACTGTTGTAGGTGACTGTTTTTAAGGGAAAATTCATAAACAATGCTGAGGTCATCAAAATTTTGTGAAGAAAGGCTTCGAGGATAGAAAGGAAATCAGCCATGGTTTCTCAAGCCTTCAAAGGTTGACAAATGTAAATCTTATTGCATAAAGGTAAAATCTTTTGTCTTTACCAAGTTTTCATAGAGTACCTTTATGACCGCAGAATTAGGGTTTCTGGTAGGATTACCAGAATTTTGAGTTCAACACCTGGCAGTATTCATGAAGCATCCAGATTATTCAGGCATATGGTGTTATGGTATGGTCATTAAGGTCATTATACAGCTTCAAGCATTTTGGTTGGAAAATGAACATGGACTAAAACAGGGACCGGGAAAACAGAGAATATTTCTTCATCAAAGGTTGAGTCAGCAACACACTCAGAATCCAAGGCAGCCAATACAGCAAATGCTCCTCAAGATATATTCCAGCTCCTACAGGAAAAGCACAGCTGTCAGAGATCAGGAGGGAATCATGCAAACGAGGAGATGGTAGCAGAATTTGATTAGAACTAGGACTCTTTTGTATTAAAAGCACAATACCCCTGTATTTAGTAAATTAGTTTCAATATGGATAAGGTAGTTAATTATAGGTTTTCGAGCTCCCCTCATGCTGGAGGAGGAGACTCAAGATAATTGAGTTTTATTTTCTATAAATAGGAGAAACTCTGATGTATCAAGGGTTGGAGATTTTTATGAAAAAGACAGAGTTCTCATATTGGTGTATGTAAAGTTTCTTTTCACAGTAATAGAAAGC
>APFE031275946.1:0-35489 GCA_000404065.3 Pinus taeda | reverse complement strand
TGCAGTACCTTGGTTTCCATTTGACCCTATTGGTGGATACCTCGCCTCTGTGTCAGCTTTCATTATTGGTTGGTTCAGAGGGTTTTTGCCGTGCGCTAGCTACATCTTGTGTACGCCGGAAACGTACTTCGGTTCGATTACTACATCTTTTTTCGTCTGATTCCTTCCACATTATTGGCCTACGGTTTACACTCGCACTAGATTGATGAAGGATGCCTTAATGCCTTCCTTCTAGTGGATCTTTCCCTATCGACTCCGACTCATTGCTCTGGGGCAAAGATCTAGAGTCCATTTGGCAGTACCTTGGAGTTTGCAGTCATTAGTGGCAGATCCTTCGCTATCGACAGTGGGAAACCATCATTGTCTCCTGATCGATAGATTGTTACAGGTGTTCGACTTCAGCTCATTTATTCGCACTTGTTAGTATGTACTGGGTACCTTGATGCTCATTATCATTATCGGTGAGTAGTCTCGCGTTTGTTAACGGTATACATTAATGACCGGTAATCAAAATATTTCTCACATGGTCGACTTCAGATCATTTATTCCTGTTATCACTCAAGGAAAATTTTTAAATTGTTCACAGCAGTTCGTTTGTTTGTCAAAAGTTGTTACTGAGAAGGGGACAAAGGGTTCTGTTTACAATCTGCATGTATTAATGGAAAGTTGATTGCGGGGTCAAATGCAAAAGCAATTTTATATCTTTATCTGGAGCGCTGACCAAACCCTGGGCAAGTGCCAGAGAAAATGGCATTATTGGTTTTATACAGGGTCTTGGGACAGTTTGTTTGGGTTTTGTTGTTCAGCCTGTGAGTGGACTTTAGACTTTGTTTCCTTGACTGTGCATGGTGTTGATGCAAGTTGTACATGTTTTAAGATATTTGAACACAAATCAACTTCAAATAGGATCAGGCTCCCGCGTGCAATCCGGGGAAATGGTCTTCTCGAGGTTTATGATGAAAGGGCAACACGTGGACAGATGGTACTTCACCTTGTAGAGAATTCGACAAGTCAACAAAGTGCGCTCTAGCCAAAAGCAGAGAACATTTATCTGGAACAGCAAGTTACAGTAACCCAGGGGTTTCAAAATCTCAATCTAATTCAAACCTCCTCCCAACAGCTGGCATTGAAATTGAAGATTCATCACCACAATCATCTCAAAGGTTGAGCAACAATAACTTAAGCGGCAGCTGTCAACGAAATGGGCAACCGAAACAGACCATCACCATGACAGCTTCAGGGGGAAGGATAGGTGAAAAGTCATTCTCATCAGGCAGAGGCAGTGGATCATATTTATCCAGGACCTATTCGGCCCCAAGTCCAAGTTTTTTCATATTCAGTGCCTTATGCTGCTCTTTCTCCCTTTGGTTTTGGTGATGGGTTTTTCGTCCGTCCGGCCTACGGTATTGGTTGTGGAGTCTTTTCGGGTTTGGCACGTTCAATTCAGAAAGACCTTGATCAAATTGCTGAGACTGCAAAGTATAGCAGGCAGCCAAAATCTGGATTTTTCTACACTAAAATGAAGAAGGTCTGGGATTTACAACGAATCCGCTATGCCACAAGGGGAATCGAACTCGAGCCCTCCCGCGCTCCTACCAAGCACACGACGGCATCCTACGCTGCCTTTTGTTGCGGAAATTTGTCATCGCCTGAAGTAGAGCCGAACTCTGATCGCTGGTTCTACCATCTATGTGGGATCCTTTTCCCAAATGCAAGCAGATCAAGAGGCTCAAAGAGCTCAGCATCGGATTGTTTACCCAGTATCTTGGCCCTGTCTTGGCAAATGACAAATTGGTGTAGGATTTGTTACTGCTAGTACTGCATCTAATATGGCTTTTACTGAAGCCAACAATAATTAGCACAGTGGCACTAATAATGCGGATACAGAATCCTTTTCTACAGAAAATGGTGTGGACATGGAAATGTTGTCCGTCATGAGCGTGAGAGATAAATGGAGCGGTTTTAAAAAAAAAATTAGATACTCAAAGGGTCATCCTCCCCTCTTTCACTGTCGCTGCTAAAGATCAACAGGTTGCAATAAGATTTCAGATACCTCCTAGCTGTGACCTTTCTCACTTGATTGTGGATGTGGTTTCACGCCTGGGCTTGAAGACCGATGAAAGTGGGGGTGGCTCAGAAATGATTTTGCATGCATGGGACAGTGCAGTTGCTCGACAGTTAATACTGATACACCCAGACCAATCTATTCCCAAGGGTGTTGAGACAGATCCGAAATCAAACACCTCTACTCCAGAAAGGCTTTATTATGAGCTCACAGAAACTGTTCTAGCTTTGTTTCAACATCCAGACTTTTCCATCTCAGGTTATTCATCGGTTGATATTAGGCAGAGTATGGAGGCTAGGGAAAAGCGTTTCAAACAGTTGGCATCTCAAAAGGAGTAAATGCAAGCTCGGTTGAAAAGACTTCTCAACTCATTTGGCAAAAATACAGATGAACTGTCAAAAGTGCAGAGTGAACTGGGGTTATCTGAAACTGTTGAAAACTTGAAACGTCTATTTCCCGATGTACATGGTCGAATGAAAGAAGTCTGTGATTCTCAGCCTGTTACGCTCTTGTAGAGAGAAAGAGACAAAGTTTATTGTTCGAACTCTGGTTAGGAATATGCGCATTAGAGCCATGATGAGAACTGTTTTACCAGCATTGGCACAAGCTGTAATATTAAATTCCTCAGCTGCTTGCCTACAGGAAGGAGTTTCAGACAACTTGAGAACACAACTACAGCAAGCATCAATAGCAGCTATGGACGCTTATAATATTCTCCCCAATTTGAATATCCTGGTTCCTACCATCATGAACTAGGGAATAGATCTTTTGTCAACAACTATATCGATTTCACCTGGTGTTCCTATCAAACCTATGCTAGCAAAAATAACAAATGGTGTTCCTGAGGTGTTAAAACATTTTCAAGGGAGAAATGGGTCTTCTATTCAGTCTCAGAACATCAAGGTCGATGTTTGCATCTTCATCTTCGATTTGATGTTTGCAAATGGGGAACAATTGGTTGCACTTCCTCTCCGTGAAAGGCGAAAATGTCTAGGGGAACTATTCTGCAATGCAAAACCAGGATACCTAGGTTTTGCAAATGAGATAACTGTTGAAGCTGATGAAGCATACCTGAGTTCTACATTGACAGTGAACAAGGTTGATAAATTTCTAGCAGAAGCTATTTCATCCTCATGTGAGGGAATTATGGTCAAAGCTCTTGATGATAGTTCTGAGTATGCCCCATCAAAGCGCTCTGATTCTTGGCTAAAGGTTAAGCGAGACTATGTGGAAGGTTTGCATGAGACTCTTGATTTAGTTCCAATCGGTGCATGGCATGGAAATGAAAGAAAAGCTGGGTGGTTCAGTCCATTTCTTCTGGCATGCTATGATCCAGATTCTGAAGAATATCAGAGTGTTTGTCGAGTCATGTCTGGATTCTCTGATGCCTTTTACAAAGGGATGAAGGATGAAATGAGATTCGGATTTTCTCAGATTCTGGTCAGGACAAAAGGCAAACTGTTTTAAATAAAACAGCAGTTTCGTAGCGCGCTACGAAACTGCTGTAGATGATGTTTTTTAATGCAGACAGAGCAGTTTGTTATTATGAGCGGGAGTTTTTGAAAGAGAGACACTTGTCCGTCAATCCAGCCTACACCACATCAGCAACATGGCAGCGTTATATATTCTTGGGTTATCAAAGACTTAAAGTATCTATTGCTGCATATTTGGTGATGGGGAACCAGAACCGAAAGTTAGGGATATTTTCAGCCAACAGGGAGCAGATCAAAGTCTTGAGCATCCAAAGCAGCATGGAACATTAAACACCCAGCTCAGCTAAATCTAAAGGATACAGATGTCAAAGCTCAAGAAAGGCATCATGCAAACGAGGAGATGGTAGCAGAATTTGATTAGAACTAGGACTCTTTTGTATTAAAGGCACAATACCCCTGTATTTAGTAAATTAGTTTCAATATGGATAAGGTAGTTAATTATAGGTTTTCGAGCTCCCCTCATGCTGGAGGAGGAGACTCAAGATAGCTTAGTTTTATTTTCTATAAATAAGAGAAACTCTGATGTATCAAGGGTTGGAGATTTTTTATGAAAAAGACAGAGTTCTCATATTGGTGTATGTAAACTTTCTTTTGACAGTAATAGAAAGCATATTTTTGTTTCTTCCCAAGATTCATCGTGTGTCCCAAATGTTCGGAATGTGTGTGGTTTTGGTTCTATGTATCTCATTTTACAATTCACTAGTCATGCAATCACTCTGAATTCATCATTGATGCTCAGACTTCCTGTGTATGTCTTGTTGAGTTGCAGCCCTTCTTAGTTGATGTTTTGAACAGTGAGACATTATATGCCTTGGTTTCTATGATGCAATAGTTACTTGTTTACTGTAGAAATGTGTAACTCCATGAGCCCAATGGAAGAAGCCTTGATCTTATTGTTCCAACCAGTTTAAAATTCATTCACTGTTATTAAGAGTTAGCCATCTTTTTGCCCTTTAATGCTTATCAAAACCTGTGAGAGAGCCCTCTCTGACTAGGGAGGCTAATCCTTAGTCTAAAGTCTGGTTTGAAACAGTTGCATGAGATCTCACTAAGTAGCAGCCCTTAGTACATGGTTTTGTGACAACATTTTGGTGCGTCTGCCGGGAGCCTGAAGTCTATTTATTCCCGAAATCAAGAGGTTGAACTTCTGAAGGTAGCAGGAGCTCAGACATCTTTTTGAGGCTGCAAAACTACCTTGGCAACTCCACACATCAAATAACAAATTG
The DNA here is from genome assembly GCA_000404065.3 of Pinus taeda. NCBI lineage: Eukaryota > Viridiplantae > Streptophyta > Pinopsida > Pinales > Pinaceae > Pinus > Pinus taeda. Next base: position 30,705 of record APFE031275946.1, on the reverse strand, counting down.
GAAGGTGACTCCACTGCTAGAAGATCAGTAGCTTGATGAAGCTTCAAGATGAGTTCCACTGCAAGAATGAATGCCAGGTATGCTCCTATGAATCGGTCTCATATCCCTGGTTTTCCAAATCCTATGCCAAAGGTTGATTGGTTAGAGGATCTTCCAATATTCAAAGATGAAAAGAAGGACAATGCTGCTCTTCATTTGGTTAGGTTTCATATGCATGTACGCAGTCTTAAGGTTTAGTTCCCTGAAGATTGTCTCATGAAAATGTTTATGACCACTTTAGAAGGAAAAGCATGGTCTTGGTATAAAAGTTTGGAAAATGGTTCATTATATTCTCTTTCTGATTTCCATGATGCATTCTATGACATGTATAAAGAGTGTCATCCCTCCTTATTGCTGGTCAAAGATTGTTGTAAACATTCTACGAGTTTTATTCAATATTTGGAGGATTGTTATGATGACGATGAATTTATGGATGAAGAAATTTTAGAGGCTCTTCATAACAACGCATTTCAACACCAAGAAGAAAGTATAACGCAGCATGAAGAGCAGCAGGGGTTTACTTGTGAAAACCATGTTTCATCCTTTGATATGAATGAAGAGATGCAGCAGACTTGTCAGTCTTTGGATCATTATCAAAATGAACATGATTACCAACACCAAGAAGAAATGTTGGAAGAAATTTTTTATGACCTTCAGGCAGAGGAAAAGATTGTTCAATTTTGTAATTTCTTGCAGCAGCTTACACCAAAGAATGATGATAATAATGAGGAAAATTTCATTGTTTGTTGGAATGATTCAGAAAAGCAGTTGGATAGCTTGTCAAATAAATGTTGTGTAGTTGAGGATCAGTTGTTTGAAGATAAAGAGTGTTATGATGATCATCAAAATAATCATGTCTTCTTTGACCCTATAAGTGAATACATGGCAAAGCTTTGCACACCAGTATTTCATTTTCATTTGCATTATGAAGATCAGGTACATTATAAGTTGATTTGGTCATCTCACTATCATGGTTATTTTGAGGTTGAATGCAGTCAAGAGCCTCCAATATCAGAAAGGACAATTGACTGGCTTTATTGGAAATATCACGTTGCTTAACCTAAAGTGGAGCTTGCAGCTGGTAGGGTAGGTAGGTAGGAAAATGCAAATAAGCTCAAGGTTGATTGAGCATTTTTTTTTTTTTAGTAGATATAGGCTTCTCTCTCCTACAGTGATCATCAAGCTTAAGCTTGAGGTGGAGGCCCAAGAAACTTAAAGGAAATGTTTGTCAAATAAATTTCCATTTATCATAAGAGGATAAGGCACTGGACCTGCAAGTTCTTAGTGTACCACAAGGGCACACTATCCCAAGTGGAGCCATTGTTATCACTGAAAAGATTTCAAAGGAAAAGGGTAAGGTAGGGGAGAATTGGTCTTGGTTATTCTCAAGTTCCTTTCATGCATAAGAAGCACTTGGAAAACTCAGGGTCAGCATACATCAGAGTTCTTTGAAGGCTCAAGCAAGGCATGTAAGGAAATCCTAAATTTGGATATAGATTACATTTTGAAAGTTTTCCTTGAAGAATGGTGTTTATTGTATTCAGTTTTGAACAAGCTTCATGACATGTGGAGAAACCCATTGTTACATATTGTAATTTGATGGACCATTTTTGTAAGACAAAAGGAAATATTTTTGAGGATGGGCAGCTGAAAGGGACTATTTACAAGGTATAAACATCAATCAAAAGGTAAATTCAAGAAATGAAGTCATATCTCACATGATTTTGGAGAAATTTTAAAACTAGCTACGAATCCATGTTTTCGTAGCGCAGACAGTGTAAAAATCCTATTTTGCGCTACGAAACCCCTGTAGCAGCCTGTTTTAGCAGAAAAAAACTGATTTTACTAGTTAACTTCCAGAAGCTTTCTTGAGCAGTGGAAAACTCCTCTCTGAAAAGTGAAAGAGGTTTTAATTCCTAAGATACTGAAGTACAAAAACCTCTTCCACTTTCTTCATATCCATTACTATCTGGGAGAAATGATGGACCAAAGTTGCACTACGAAACTGTTGTAGGTGACTGTTTTTAAGGGAAAATTCATAAACAATGCTGAGGTCATCAAAATTTTGTGAAGAAAGGCTTCGAGGATAGAAAGGAAATCAGCCATGGTTTCTCAAGCCTTCAAAGGTTGACAAATGTAAATCTTATTGCATAAAGGTAAAATCTTTTGTCTTTACCAAGTTTTCATAGAGTACCTTTATGACCGCAGAATTAGGGTTTCTGGTAGGATTACCAGAATTTTGAGTTCAACACCTGGCAGTATTCATGAAGCATCCAGATTATTCAGGCATATGGTGTTATGGTATGGTCATTAAGGTCATTATACAGCTTCAAGCATTTTGGTTGGAAAATGAACATGGACTAAAACAGGGACCGGGAAAACAGAGGATATTTCTTCATCAAAGGCTGAGTCAGCAACACACTCAGAATCCAAGGCAGCCAATACAGCGAATGCTCCTCAAGATATATTCCAGCTCCTACAGGAAAAGCACAGCTGTCAGAGATCAGGAGGGAATCATGCAAACGAGGAGATGGTAGCAGAATTTGATTAGAACTAGGACTCTTTTGTATTAAAAGCACAATACCCCTGTATTTAGTAAATTAGTTTCAATATGGATAAGGTAGTTAATTATAGGTTTTTGAGCTCCCCTCATGCTGGAGGAGGAGACTCAAGATAGCCTAGTTTTATTTTCTATAAATAGGAGAAACTCTGATGTATCAAGGGTTGGAGATTTTTATGAAAATGACAGAGTTCTCATATTGGTGTATGTAAAGTTTCTTTTGACAGTAATAGAAAGCATATTGTTGTTTCTTCCCAAGATTCATCGTGTGTCCCAAACGTTCAGAATGTGTGTGGTTTTGGTTCTATGTATCTCATTTTACAATTCACTAGTCATGCAATCACTCTGAATTCATCATTGATGCTCAGACTTCCTGTGTATGTCTTGTTGACTTGCAGTCCTTCTTAGTTGATGTTTTGAACAGTGAGACATTATATGCCTTGGTTTCTATGATGCAATAGTTACTTGTTTACTGTAGAAATGTCTAACTCCATGAGCCCAATGGAAGAAGCCTTGATTTTATTGTTCCAACCAGTTTAAAATTCATTCACTGTTATAAAGAGTTAGCCATCTTTTTTCCCTTAAAAGCTTATCAAAACTTGTGAGAGAGCCCTCTCTGACTAGGGAGGCTAATCCTTAGTCTAAAGTCTGGTTTGAAACAGTTGCATGAGATCTCACTAAGTAGCAGCCCTTAGTACATGGTTTTGTGACAACACCGCTGTTAATTCTACTATTATGGATTGGTCTAGAATACTGTTAGACAACTTAGCTATTGCCATTGTAAATTACCGATCTAAAAGAACTGTTTCCCAGAGAATTTATCCCCCATTTTACTTATCGGCGTATGTAATGGATGCAATTTGCTATGTTTCAAAGTTTCTCATAATGGGATGGAAATGGATGACTCAAAGACCCTTTACCCATTCATCTTTATCACAAAGAATTGTGGGATTCTAAATTCCCTCCATTTTTCTACAAAATTTGTCATGGAGTTATGTTACCACTGTACAAAATTTTATACGACAAAGATGCTCCAAGATGTTCTCCTGAAGCAGAGGCAGATACACTTCCAGTCGCAAGATGGTTTGGAGAGGAATTATTTACATATGTCAGGGTATTCAGAAGTGACGTTTCCCCTCACGTCTTACCTCTGTATGTTCCCGACAAACTCATGGCTTGAGAAATCGCTTATCAAACCTGTTTAGAAGGGGGTTTGACTAAGGATTTGGAAGACAAAAAGAAGGCTATTTGGCCACAATTTCCTGTAGCCTGTGGAGCCTTTTCATTATTTGATGTAGGCCATGCATTTAAAGAAGTGAATAATATAACATGTCTACAATTGTTCAAGTTCCAAAAAAGGTCATTCGATCCTTATGACATTGCGAAGAATTTCACTGCCGCGGTCAAAATAAAGGTATTTTCTAAATAAGAAGATCGTTTTGACTATATATTCCAACAGAAAAGCACACTTGAAGAAATTCTGCACTCAGCTCAAATGTGGCTCCCTCCAACAGAGTTTCAACAATTCAAAACATACAGGGAAATAAGGCTAGCTAATGTCCCTCTAGAAAAATTATGCTTAGAACCCGCGAAGGAACCGATTCCAAGTATTAGCCTCAATGAAAGTTTTGGTATAGATAGATCTAAATCCAAGTCTGGAAAAGAAACATCAACATATTTTAAAGAATCCGAAAGTGACCATGGTAAAAGCGAAGGGTCAGTAAAATATACTTCCCAATCAAAAGAGCCTGCACAACAAGCTAGACAAGGAATGGGAGACCTTCAATGATCTAATCAATCTTGAAGGGAAAATTACAAAGATACCTGTAAGTAATGTACAGGCAATTGAAGACATGGTCACAGGAACAATCGACAATATCTCAGATATGGAACATATTCCTATCACCCCCTCATATGAACTTATACTCAAGATAGAGGAGATTCCTCCTCTTGATGTATTTTACAGTCCACAACATAAAGCAGTAGTAAGAAAACAAATGAAGAAGAGGAAATTGGATAACGCAATCTCTCATGACGCAGAGAAATTGGATGTCTTGTGGCAAGATCCTACTACTGATCCAACTGAGAATCTTACCAAATTATCCCAAATTGTAGGAGCTTATGCTTCTGCAAATATTGATAAAGCAGCTGAGGTACAGCAACTACTGAAAGAAAAGGAAGATTTGATACAAGTTTTGCAACAACAGCTGCAACAAGCCAATGCCAACAACAAAGCACAGAAAACGCTTGAAAGACTACAGCAGGAATTCTAGCGGATGTAGGTAAGCTACCAAAACAGCGTGGATCATAAAGAAAAACAATTACAGGATATACAGGAGAGGTACAAGGATGATACCAAGCTTACAGAATTCATTGCAGAATCCATTTCCTTGAACGACCAACTACTACAGCAACACGAAGCATTTGGCCAAATGATAACATAGTGGAAATCGTATTGTGAAATAAGTGATACAATCACCAATCAAATTGTAGATCTACGAAATGACTATGATTTAATTGATAGATGAGTTACTAAATATTTGGCTTGGCAAGAAATGGAGGAGGGAAAAATAGTAGGTGCACCAAAGATAAATGACAATCATAAAGAAATTCTCTTTAACAAATGGGATACACAGATCAAGGAAGCTGAGCAAGCAGTAGAGGAAGCATCTACAACAGCCAACATCCTTATTGATTGCATAAATGAGAATTTGCATAAAGTAAATATAATCTCAGAAACAACTCCAGGTTATCTACCAAAGGTACAACAGCTGCAAGAAGAATGGAAACGGAAGGTGCAAGAAAAGGAAGAATCCATTAAAAGATTAACTAAGTTGAATTGGGATTCTTACTGGGCTTATTTAGTGAAACCACATAGCCAGTGTATGAATCTCAAGAGCATCATCCATTCTGCCGAAAATATGGCACCAACTCTTGTTGATTCCATTTTCACAGGGAAATTAAAAGCTGAAGTCGGCCAACCGACTCTTCTCAAGCAAATGTTGAATGCTTGTGATGTTAAGGAGAAGATACATAAATAGTTAGATATTAGATTTAATTTTAGAAATAGTTTTGCTTTATTTTGTCTATAGAAAGGATGGACATTTAAACCGTATCCTAAATTTTTGTAAATAAGTTATTTCTAGATGTAGTTAGTAGTATTTAAACCCTTCTCATGCATTTAGAGAAAGGTCCAGAAATATATCAAAAACTTGTCCTTAGAATAGGCACTTTTGCACCCTCCGAGGCGGTTTTGATGAATGAATGGAACATGATTTATTGATTTTTGCATTTGATATCTGCTACTGATGTTGCACTTCGGTACTCTTAGTGGATGTCGGATTAAGAAGAGATAAATCATTATCGCTTGAAGCTCATGAGTAGAACTAGTTATAAACGATACTTTTATCTCTTAACTGTTTCTATTTCCTGTGTTAAAGCGATATTTAAGTTCAGTTGTTTATATGTTAATGCGTGAATTCCTGAGTTATCATTTGGCACTTTTGTACAGTGATAGATATTTATTTGTGCTTAATATATGAATAGCTTACTGCGTGATATGTTTTTCACAACCATTTCACCTAACTTTTTATGTGAAGTGGTTTATCTACATTGAATTATTTTCTTATAACAGTTGAATGATCTTTATTACCAATTGTTATTTGAAATCATTTTATATCGCACAGAAGAAAGATTACACCCCGGGTTAGTATAGACTTAGAAGTTTATGTTTTATTAGAATCCAATTGCATATCATTAGATTAAAGTTAGAATTAGAGCATCTTAATTAGGAACTGCTAAACCAGAAACATCAATCTTTCTCACACACACACTTGAATTGGGAAACTGGTCCCATATCCCTAGTCGGACCCACTATACCAAACGAAAAAGGAGCTGCCAACCAAGGTCCGGACCGGGCGATATCCCCCTTGTTGCTGACCCGATTTTCGGGGCTTCAATGGGACCACGTTTCATAAATTTTCAGACTGGATCCATCAACAACATCATAACTGTAATTCAATCATCAAATATATCTGCATCAACCAATCACCTTTGAACCAACCATAACCAAATAAATCAATCTCTTTGACAACCCATCAATTTGATTATTCAGAATACTGTCACTAGAATACAGTAACTAGAACACAAACCAGAACCCAGAACTCTGCAACAGCAAACAAAAGCAACTAAAACATATTTTATAAGGTATACACTACTTCCATGTGTCAAACCAGTGTGTATACGTGATTTTCTCAAAGCCAACTAGCATATACGTCTGAAAATATTAATTCAGAATTCTACAACTATTCTAGACTTCAATTATACCCAAATCATATCATTTACAGAATAATATATGCGTCAGTATTCAGATCTAGAATATACATGAGCAAAAACACATAATGATATTTCATTTTATGCCTTAAGATCCCAATCCATCATTATATATAATCCCTCATCATCCGCTAAGGTTCATCCTTGGTTCAGATCCAGCAATGCACCATAACCCAATAACCTGCATACTAGATATCACACTTCATCAGATATTTGATAATTGCACACCTTGGCCTAATGATCTTCTCCTCATTTTATAGTTTTAGGCCTTTCTCAATACCATGGATCAAAACCACTTAGGACCAATACCTTGGACCAAATACCAAGGGTCAATACCTCAGACCAGATACCTTGGACCAATACCATGGATCAAAATACCATGGACCAAATACTTCAAACCAAAATCTTAGTTTTCCAAGGTACACGCGTTTTTCCTTTTGTGAAGGTGCGTGTGTACGTATACACAACTTGTATACAATGAACCTACGTGTACCTCTCTTCCTTCATCCTGTGAGGACTGATCTGCAATTCTTTGTTTTTTACCTGCTATACTGTGATCTTTCATCTGAGTGAGTTGCCATCAAGGACAATACCTCTATCATAATGCCAACAATCTCCCCTTTTGGATTTGATGGCAACAACCACACCAAGTCACTCTCCTCCTTTGACATCAAGGGAAAAGGATCATGCTCCCCCTGAGTACATGCCAAAATCTCTGATATGTTGAAGTGTACTAATTAAGCTCCCATGATCGAGTCCATGCTCCCCCAAGCACAAGCAAAGCCTACAAAAATATTTTCTAAAAGAAGAACATGACTCTATACCAATGACCTTCCTATCACCAATGACTCATACATACATCCATCTCCCAATCAAGTGGGGATATACCAAATTTGACTAATCCACCCAACCAAGTGGAGATATACCAATTGTTTATACATGATAAAAACAAGAAACATTACATCATCCATCCCATGCATAGTGGGGTTACAAATTAGGTCTTTTCATGACCTTTAAATTAAATACAATAGAGACCAAATAGCTTAAAAAATACCATGATAGTCATTAGAAACTATCATATGATCTGTATCATCAACAACATCTGTCAATAGCATCTAAAACAACAACCTGTATATGTCCTAAAATATCATCAACCTGTGTCAGAGTATGTCGACATATATCAACTCATCCTCTTGATCTCATCAAGATCAACTTGCTACATTCCCTTATCATAACCTTCCATGAATCCACTAAGCATATGCCATATCTCCAAGTGGTAGCACAAAATCATGCAGATCATATCATATGTATGTGAAAACACTATAGACATCATTATCAAGAACTGTATGATCTTTCTTCATTATATCATCACTAGGGAACATCCCATATCATCAACCATGATAATCAACATATGTGAGTATCAACCTATCATCATAAAGTAAGAACTCATCATCATTGATTAGGTACCAAAGACTTTTAGACATAATGCCAACAATGCTTTATTAGAAGCATACCATGTTCTCCCCCTGAACCTGTTACACCTGTTCATTGTTAGATTTGATCATTGCATATGTCAGTAAGAGATATCAAAACATCATCATCAATCAGATATACATCAAGTTATAAACAACTTTATGAGGACCAATATATTTCCACATGTTATCAGTAGATTGTAACCATCATCAAACAGAATAGATAATTGACAAAGCCATAGTAGACCCATTTTTCCTAAGTCTCGCCCAATGCTTTTCTTCAAACCAACATATACACAACTGTGACCATAGAAACATGCGTATGTATGTGACTACGCTTCATGAAACTTGCGTATAACAACCATTCTCTGAAAAATAGGATTTAACAGTAGGATGATGCAACAACTACTCCTAGCTTTTGTCTGAGATATTCAAATGTCTCTCTAGGTAGTGGTTTAGTGAATATATCAACAACATGTTCTTTGGAGGGAACATACTCCAATTTCACCTTTTGTTCAAGCACTTGTTCACGTCGAAAATGATATTTGATTGGTATGTGCTTGGTCTTGGAGTGCATGACTAGATTCTTTGAAATACTGATGGCACTTGTCTTATCACATAGAATGGAGATGGGTGGAGTACATGTAATCTAAATGTTTTGCAAGGTTTGCATCATCCAAAGTAGTTGTGTGCAGCAAGATGAAGCAGCCACATATTCTTCTTCAGTTGTAGATAATGCAATTGAAATTTGTTTCTTGCTAAATCAAGACACTAACTTGGAACCCATATAGAATGCACCACCACTAGTGCTTTTTCTATCATCAACACTTCCTACCCAATCTAGATCTATATATGCATGAAGTGTAAGATCTGTATCTCTAGGATACCATAAACCAAAGTTCTGTGTTCCTTAACGATATTTGAAAATCCTCTCGACTGCCTGAAGGTGTGATTCCTTTGGATTTTCTTGGAATTTGCCAACTATTCCTACTGCATTCATGATGTCAGGTTGGGTACCTGTTAGATAAAGCAGGCTTCCAATCATGGATCTATAAGTTGGTTGATGCACTACTGTTGATTCATCATTTGAGCTGAGACTACATCCTGTTACCAATGGTGTACATACTAGTTTAGAATCTTCCATGCCATACTTTTTCAATATCTATTTGAGATATTTGGTTTACGAAAGAAAAATTCCATCTTTATTTTGTTGAACTTGTAGACTAAGAAAATAGGTAAGATCACCAAGCAAGGACATTTCAAATTCTTGCTGCATTACTGAAGTAAAATTTTAACTCGTGGATTCTTCATTGCTACCAAAAATGATATCATTAACATGAACAACAATTATTATTAATTTATCAATGTCAATATTTGTATATAGATTGCTATTTGTTGATCCCTTTGAAAAACCCTTTTGGTGGAGATATTTGTCAAGATGGTAATACCAAGCCCTTGGATCTTGTTTAGACCATAGAGAGCCTTTCTGAGTCTACATACAAGTTTTTCATCATTTCCAAGAATGAATCCTTCTAGTTGCTCAATATAGACTTCTTCTTCTAAGTCTCCATTAAGAAAGGCAGATTTTATATTTGGTATACTTTGAATTTCTAAAAACTAGAAAGAGCAAGAAACATTCTTATGGCTTCAATTCTAGCAACAGGTGCAAAAGTTTCTTCAAAATCTATACCTTCTTGTTGAGCATATCCTTTACAAACAATTTTGGCCTTGTTTCTAATAACTTCTCCATTTTCGTTCAGCTTGTTTTTGAATATCCATTTAGTTCCTATGATATTTTTATCATGAGGTCTAGGAACTAATTCCCAAGTATTATTCTTTTCAATTTTCTCAAGTTCTTCATTCATGGCCTTGACCCAACATTCATATTTGCATGCTTCATTTACATTTTGAGGTTCATTGGAAGATAGTAATGCTAGATAGCTTGAGGCTTCTGTAATAGTTCTTCTTTGCACACCTGCCCTTTTCCCCCCTCAAATTTGAGTTTCATGATGATTTTTCTAAACATACCTAGACGGAGTCTTTTCTTCTATCATTATCTCTTCTTCTGGTGTTTCATTGGTTTCTTCTTTAGAATCAGTGTGATTTGATGTGGGAAATGATCCTCATCTTCTTCATTGTCATAATCTTTGGTTTTTATTTGTTTTGAATTTTTGCATGCTTCATCAACCACAACATCAATACTTTCAATAATTTTCCCAAGTCTTTTATTATAACATTTATATCCTTTACTTCAGGAAGAGTAGCCAAGAAGAATACCTTCATTTGCTTTGGGTTCAAACTTACCAAGTTTTTCATCAGTGCTTTTGATGTAACATTTGCTTCCAAAAACTATGAAGTATTTTACAGTAGGAGTCTTACCATACCAAAGTTCATGCGGAGTTTGAGTGTTGTTTACCCAAACATTTTCTTGGTTGAAAATAGTGACGACTACTAATGCAGCTTCAGCCGAGAAGGTTGCAGGAGTTCCAGATTCATCTAGCATAGCTTGAGCCATTTGTTGAACAGTTCTGTTCATCATTTCTACCATTCCATTTTGCTGAGGAGTCCTTGCAGTGGAGAACTGCCTTTTTATTCCATGCTATTCACAAAAGTCAAAGAATTCATCCGAGGTAAATTCCCCTCCTCGATCAGATCTAAGGCATTTGATTTTGCGATCTGATTCATTTTCAACCAAAGCTTTGAAGCCTTTGAACTTTTCAAATGATTCATCTTTATGCTTTAGAAAACCTATCCAACATATTCTGGAAAAATCATCAATGAACAATATAAAGTATTCTTCTCCACGATGTGACTTTTTCCTTGATGGTCCATATAAATCAGTATGAACAAGTTCAAGAGGCTTACTAGATGACCCTTCCTTTTCGACGAAGTGAGATCTGGTTTGCTTACCAAATTGACATGATTTGCATATAATATTTTTAGAAATGTTGATATCTGGAAGATCACGAACAACCTGGAATCTGCATGCTTTTCTTATTTGAGAAAAGCTTAGATGTCCCAATCTTTTGTGCCATAGCTAGTTTTCATCATTTTTGCTTAGATAGCACTATTGCTGTCCTCCCTTGAGTATGTATAAGTTGTTCGGAGGTCTTGTACCTTTGATCACGATTTCTCCTCTATCAAGCTCACAAACAACACATCCATTTGATCAAAACACCACTTCATTTCCTTGATCACACATTTGACTCACACTCAACAGGTTATGCTTTAGACCATCAACATACATAACATTCCCAGCTTTAAATTTTTCTTTCAAGAAAACAGAGCCTTTACCTTTTATGATAGCAACAGTGTCATTTCCAAATGAAAAATTCTTTTCCTTTTCTAAGGCATTATATGAGTGAAGTTTTTCTTTGTGACCTGTCATGTGTTTTGAGCATCCACTGTCAATGTATCATTAGTTTTCTTGTCCTTCTACATACAAGGCTATACCACATCTTTCTATTTTTTATTCTTTCTTTCTCCATATTTTAGGATTTAATGGAGTTTTCTCGTTTTGAGATATTTGCCAAAATTTGCTCCTGCATTCAAATTCTTCATGGCCAAAATTGTTACAAATTGAGCATTCTATTTCATTTTCAAGAAGAGAAAAGTTATTATAGGAACTTTTCTTGATCCCTATCATGTTCCTTTTATTTCGTGCTTCTCTAGTCATGATGGTTTTGTAAGCAACACATTGAGCAGCTTTGTGTCCAAAATTATGACATGAGAAACATTGACCATTGAAGAAGTTCATGCGATTATCGAATCTATTGACTTGGTGAATGTAGTATCTATTCATCTTTGAAGCAAATTGAGTATGATTTACCTGAGGTTTGTTGTGACTTATGTTCATCCTTGAAGCAAATTGAGCCTGATTTACTTGGTGATCTGCTTTATGCCTTTGCTAACGATTGTCATATTGTTCACTATTCTTTGCTGCATCAAGATAGCTTTTAGTGGAGGTTGACAGCTTCTATGATTGAGCTTCTTCTTCAGTATATCCAAGAACTGTCTTTATTAAAGGAGAACGCTGCACTTTGATAATTTCATATATGGTTTCTGATCCTTTAGCAAATCTAAGATTGAGAGATTTTGTTTTCTCAAGATCCTTTCTTAGACCCACAATTTCACATTCTAGTTTTTCATTGTGTTTTTTCTCTTTCAGCAAGTTGATATGTCAACGTACTTATAATCATATTCTTTTCTTCTAAAAAGATCTTGAATTTAGAGATTTCTTCATCAAGGTCATCTTCTTCTAAAGCATCCAAAAAATTTTCATCTTCATACGCCATTAGAATTCTATAGTCATTACTATTTACATCTTCATCACTATCTGATAATCCATCGCTATCTTCATGAGTATAGTAACTCTTTTTACTTACACTTTGTTTTATATTCCATCTTGAAGATTCCTTCCTTTTATTATATTTATCTTTATGAGGACATTTGGCATAATAATGACCAACTCTACCACAGGCAAAACATTTGAAAGGTAGTTTACCTCTAAATCTTTCGGAACCTCGTTGAAGCTTCTTGACAAAGTTTACTTCATCATCTTCTTCTAAAATATGTCTTCACTCATTGAGTTCTTATTTTCCTTTTGTTGAAGCTTTAAATGCAGCTTCTCTCATATTTGATGAGCCTCCTCTTCACATCTCAAAGGAAGTTAAGATTCCATGAAGCTGTGTCATAGTAATAGTCTGGAGATACTATTTTTTTCTATGGCAGATACTTTTGATTCAAATTTAGTAGACAAGGATCTTACTTTCTCAACTAAGGTAACTTCCTTTATCTCTTCACCCAGTTTCTTCATATAATTAACAACCTCAGCTATACTTTAGAAGTAACTAGCTATACTTTCATCATTGTGCATCTTAAGAGTTTCATATTGAATTCTGAGAGTTTGCGGTTTAGCATGTTTTACCTCAGAGTCTCCTTCATAGCTTAGAACGATTTTGTCCGATATTTCTTTTGCTGTTTTGAGCTACATAACTTTGACAAACTCTGATTGTGATATACTTCCCAATAATGTATTGACAGCCTTGGCATTGGTTTCATATTTCTTTTTACCTTCTATATCTGTAGGAATTGCTGATGGAAATGTATATCCTCCTTCCACGATTTCCTAGACATCTGTTCCAAGTGATTGAAGATAGGCCATGGTTCTTATCTTCCAATAGAAAAAGTTGCTCCCATCAAAGATTGGTGGTCAGATGGATCCCCCGCTTTCTTGATTAGTCATGATGATGGATCTTCCTTCAAGCAATCAAGCTTTGTCTGAAGGACCTGCTCTGATACCAATTGTTGGAAATAATACTGGGGGGGGTGAAACAATATTAGTAACTCTGTTAATTTTCCATTTCCATAGGAAGATTTGTATACGCTAATTTAGCTAAGTGAACCAGCGTGTACACGCGACTGTTATTAAAGCAACCAGCGTATATGCAGAGAACTTTTGATGTACCTAATTTATCATGTATTGAACATTAACCAGTATGTCAAATATTAATTAGATAGTGTAGTAAAAATAGAATAAAGCATAAGCATCACACATGAACACCAAGATATAAGGTGGAAACCCAATGTGGGTAAAAACTGCCTGCTACTATCGTTTCTGTCTTCCTTTAATAATAAGAAAATTCTATTTACAATTCTATACTGGTGCAGACTTATACCAGTACACAAGCTTCTACCTGCAGAAGGCTACAACCTTCTCTCATTTTCCAGCAACTATTGGAAGGGAGCTACAACCCCCTAGCTCTTGTACTATCTGATATGTTTACTGGTACATAGGTGCCAACCTACAGAAGGATATGACCTTCTCTCTTCTTTCAGGGACCACGTTTTATAAATTTTCAGACTAGATCCATCAACAACATCATAACTGTAATTCAATCATCAAATAAATCTGCATCAACCAATCACCTTTGAACCAACCATAACCAAATCAATCAATCTCTTTGACAACCCATCAATCTGATTATTCAAAATACTGTCACCAGAATACAGTAACTAGAACCCAAACCAGAACCTAGAACTCTGCAACAGAAAATAGAAGCAACTAAAACATATTTTATAAGGTATACACTACTTCCATGTGTCGAACCAATGTGTATACGCACTTTTCTCAAAGCCAACCAATGTATACATCTATAAATATTAATTCATAATTCTGCAGCTATTCCAGACTTCAATTATACCCATATCATATCATTTACAGAATAATATATGCGTCAGTATTAAGATCTAGAATATACATGAGCAAAAACACATAATGATAGTTCATTTTATGCCTTAGATCCCGATCTATCATTAGATCTAATCCCTCATCATCTGCTAAGGTTCATCCTTGGTTCAGATCCAGCAATGCACCATAACCCAGTAACCTGCATACTAGATCTCACGCTTCATCAGATATTCGATACTTGCACACCTTGGCCCAATGATCTTTTCCTCCTTTTATAGTTTTAGGCCTTTCTCAATACCATGGACCAAAACCACTTAGGACCAATACCTTGGACCAAATACCTAGGGTCAATACCTCAGACCAGATATCTTGGACCAATACCAAGGATCAAAATACCATGGACCAAATACTTCGAACCAAAAACTTAGTTTTCCAAGGTATACACGCTTTTCCTTTTGTGAAGGTGCATGTGTATGTATACACGACTTATATACAGTGAACCTGCATGTACCTCTCTTTCTTCATTCTGTGAGGGCTAATCTATAATTATTTGTTGTTTCCCTGCTATACTGTGATCTTTCATCTGAGTGAGTTTCCATCAAGGACAATACCTGTATCATAATGCCAACAATAGGATGATATCAGGAGGAACACCAGGGATAGTTCTTCATCAAAGAATGATGATGAAGAGAAATATGCCTTAGTGATTAAGGCAAGGAAGGGGAAAGGTAAAATTTACGATTCCAAATTAGATTCTTATCATGGAGGTAAGAAGAAGGACATGATGAAAGTTAAATTCTTTCATTGTCACAAGATTGGACACTTTGCTACAAATTGTCCATTGAAGAAGTCCAAGGAGAAATCCTCTGGGGGAGTGGCAGGTGAGGCTTTGGCCTCCCAATTAGAATTGTAATTTTCCCTCATTATGCATGGTGTCTTCAATGATGGGAAGTGTCTGGTACTTAAATAGTGGAGCTTCTCTCCACATGACTGACAACAAAGAGTTATTCAATGAACTGGAGGAGAAAGGTATCAAGATGCATATCAAGATGGGTGATGACGGTAAGTATAGTGTTCTTGGTGTGGGCATTATTACCTTTTGGAGGGAGCATGCATCTCCACACACCTTGAAGAATGTTATGCATGTACCCAAACTAACGCGGAACTTGGTATCCATTTTCATGCTTGAGGATAGAGGATATGATGTCAAGTAAAGAAGATAGGGATTCGAGTTCAGAATCTCTATAAGATAGAGGTAGAGGATTGTGTTGCTTTTAGTTCAAAAGAGGAAAAGATGCTGAATCAAGACGTTGGTGAGTTGTGGCATAGGCAATTGGGTCACTTGCATCATGGGGCTTTGAAGATATTGCAGTGAATCTCTACTAGTCTTCCCAAAGGTACACTTGAGAAAGTTGATACATGCAAGGGTTGTACTTTGGGAAAATACAACAAGTATTCCTTTGGAGATAAAGAGAGTTAAGTAGAGTCTATTATGGAGAGAGTCCATTTAGATGTGTGTGGACCATTCTCAATAGCATCCATGGCCAAACACAGGTATTATGTTATATTTGTTGATGACTATTCTCCTAAATGTTAGGTATTTTTTATGCAGAAAAAGGATCAAAATTTCACAAAGTTTTGTGAGTTCAAAGAATTGGTAGAGAAAATGTTTGGTAAGAAGGTTAAATCTCTATGAAGTGATAACGGTGTGAGTATGTCTACAATGAGTTTAAGAACTTCTGTGCAGTGGAAGGGATTAAATGGAAGTTGATGGCACCCCATAAACCTCAAAAAAATGGGGTTGCCGAGAGGAAGAACAGGAGCATAGTAGGGGCATCAAGGGCAATGTTGCATGATCAGGGCCTACCACTACGCTTGTGGGTTGATGCATGCAACACAATGGTTTATTTTCAGAACTGTAGCCCACATCAGATACTTGAGATGAAGGCACTAGAGGAGGCTTATTCTAGTAAGAGGCCAGATTTTGGTCACTTTAGGATTTTTGGGTCATCGGCTTATTTCCATGTGACCAAATATGCACGGAAGAAGCTTGAGCCAAAAATAGAGTTGGGGATCTTTGTGGGGTACACTGATACACCCCACAACTATTGGGTGTACATGCCAACCAATCAGATGATAGTGGTTCACAACGATATCAGGTTCAATGTGGAGAAGGCCATGTGAGTATCCCTTGAGAGAGAGCTTGAGCTATATGTGGATGAGGAGCTTCATGCGGATGAGGATATTTTAACCCCTAAGATTGATGGGCCTCAAATTGATTTGGAGCATCCACATGCATAGGTACCGGGAGTGGAGACATCCACTCAAGAAGAGTCTTCCAGAGAGGGAAGAAATCACACTAGAGAGGCTAACAGGTTGTTGGATGATGCATGGGAGAATGTGGGAGTGCCCTCTACTCAGTGTAGACAGAGGAGGTCACCAGAGAGGTACACTAGATAGATGACGCTTATGGGTGCATGTGTTGTGATAGAGCTATCTTCCTTTTAGGAAGTAGAGCAGCAGCCGGTTTAGGTTGATGCGATGGTGGAGGAGTATGAATCCATAGTTTGAAACAGTGTTTGGGATGTGGTCTTGAGACTAGAGGACAAGTCAGTTGTGAGCTTCCGTTGGATTTACAAGGTAAAGCAAGATGCAGATGGTAGTGTGGAGAAGCATAAGGCCAGATTTTTGAACCATGGCTTTTCACAGGTAGAGGGGATTGACTATGATGAGACCTTTGTTCCTATTGCAAGGTACTCGCTAATAAAATCTATTTTGGCATTATCAGCATAGATGGGTTGTAATATCCATCACATGGATGTGAAGACTGCCTTCCTCAATGGCATGATTGAGGAAGAGGTGTACATAGAGAAACCTGAAGGTTTTGAAACCTTGGACCATGAGTCAAATGTGTGTTGGCTCAAGAGAGTGTTGTATGGGTTGAAGCAAGAACCTCATGCTTGGTACACAAGGATATATAGCTACTTCACTAGGTTGGGCTTCACGAAGAGTGAAGCAGATGCAAACCTATATCACATAGTGGTGGAAGGTAATTTGTTTACCATTGTACTTTATGTATATGATCTTATACTGAAAAGTGATGAGAATCCCATCAAATATTGCAAGGAGTACCTTACAAGAGAGTTTAAAATGAAGGAAATGGGGCTCATGCATTACTTTCTTGGCATGGAAGTATGTCAAGGAGATGGGGAGTTGTTTGTATCTCAAAGCAAGTATGCCAATGAGATACTTAGGAGATTTTGCATGGAGAGTAGTAAACCCGTGGAGACTCCTCTAGCTGGTAACTAGAGGAAGGAGGATGCTACTTCTAGGGAAGTAGTGGAAGCTACTGTTTACAAGTAGCTTATGGGTTTACTCATGTACTTGGTGAACACACGACCGGATATGTTCTATGTGGTTAACCAACTTATTCAAGCGATGGTTAGGCCTACCAAGTTGTATTGGAAAGCAATAAAGCATGTATTGAGATACCTCAGAGGCACTACTCAGTTTGGGTTATGGTAAATACGAAAAGAGGGAGTGAAGCTTCAAGGCTTCACTGATGTAGATTGGGTAGGGATTCCATTCGATAGGAAGAGCACATCAGGAGGGATATTTAGTATTGGGTTAGTGATAGCTTCTTGGTATAGTAGGAAACAGATATCGGTTGCACTCAGTTCAGCAAAGGTAGAGTACATGGTTGCAAGTCAGGCATAATGTGAGGCTATCTGGATGAGGACGATCCTAGTTGGTTTGTTTGCTGAGAAGATGGACTCGACAATGATTTATTGTGTTAATCAAAGTTGTATCAAACTCTCTGAAAATCCAGTCTTTCATGATTGGTCCAAGCATATTGATAGCTAGTATCATCATCTCAGAGATTGTGTATTGAGGCAGATCATGTTGTTAGATTACATTCCCACAGAGGAGCAAGATGTTGACATCTTGACAAAGGCATTGTCAAGATCTAAATTTGAGTTTCACAAAGACATGATCGTGGTAGTTGATAATCCCTTTCTTGTTGAGAGGGAGTGTTGAGAAATGGCAACAAGAAATTCCAAATTAATTTGTCCTTGAATTAAACTGTGAATTAAATTTGAATTCTATTCTCACAGAAACTTAAAATTAGATAATTAAGTTTATTAAACTTAACTTAGGAAATTTGAGTTGGGAGTCTTTCTGTTGTCATGTGTATGTTCTCCATACTTTGTAGGAGTTTAATGTGAGTTAATTGTGAGTTGTAAAATAGAAGAATGAGTTTCATGAGTTAGTTGAGTTAAATTATTTCTCAAACTGATTGAGAGAACTAATAGTGAGTTAACAGTCAATGGTGACACAAATGAATTCCACCAGTGCTACTCTAGTTAACTGAATATTTACTCATGAGAAACTCATGCATGTCGATTCTGAGAAAGACCAAGTTGAGATTAGAGTGTAGGGACAATGTACTATTTGTTTTAGATTTTTCTGAGTTGCACTAATAGTGCTTGTAATCAGGAACTTATCCTTGAGGGATTGTTCTATTTTTAGAGGATTTATTTCCCTTTAAATACAAGCTATCCTTCATAGGAATTACACATTGGAATAGATACTTGGAGAGCTTGCGAATTGGCCTTGGGCTTGCTTATGAGTTGGATATTGAATTTGTTGAAGTCTGGGATTGTTCTAGAGAGAAAAAGCATTGTAATTTCATCTTGATTTTCCAGATTAATACAAAAAAGATAGTGGAGCTTTGAGTTGTGGATTTCCCTGGATATTTATTGTGTTATGTGCCTTTGATTCTCTTCCTCTATTGATTATTGTTTTCTCGATGTTTATGGGCTTCCGTGGTAAAGAGTAGAAGTATATTCTTGTCTCTTACTTTAGCAAATTTCATTAGCTTGTGAATATACAACATTTTATGCAGGTTGTTGTTGTAGATGTCTAGGTTGCTAAAGTACCTACTGTAGCAGTTGCCACTATAGGAATGGTGGCTGAAATATTGAGTTTCTGCTCTTTTTCTTTTAAGAGTATCTCCATGTTACCTTCCATCTTCTGAATTTGAAGATTTTGTTCAACTCTCAATTTAAACATATTTTCCTGTTCCCTTTCCAGTTGACTTATTTCCTTAGTTTTGGATGTTCAGTAGTAGGAAGTTTAAGTTTCTTCCTCAATGCTTGAATGTCAACATTCTTATTCTTTATCATCTCTTCTGATACTTTAATATCACTAGGATCATATCATAGTTTGATTACCAAATCTTCGATATTTTTAATTTTGGTATCTTTAGCAAAAGATGACATTCTCTCCATTTTCAACTACGTGTGAATTATTTTTCAAGGAAGCTTGTAGTTTAGAGGCTGCGATAGCTGAAATTATCAATGTGGAATATATCATTACACCAAGCTTCTTATGAAGGTCAATTTTATCAATGGCATGAATTTTTTTAGTACCAAAAGAAAAAATATATGTTTTATAGTCTTCTGCACTTTTAGGGACTGGAAATTTAGGTTCCAAGAAAGCTAATTGAAATTGTCCCTTTTCAATATCAAGAATAGATAAAAGTCTATGTTGTGTAGTGGAAGACTGCTTCCAAAATTCTGAATAGGTAGTGGCCTTTAATGCTTCATTCCTTCTTTTAATTTCCCTATATCTAGAAAAAAATATTTTGTTGCACTATATCCTGAGAAATAGATGAAACAGGAGAATCTGTGATCTCTTCAATCTGTGGAAAGGAAGTGGTAGGAAAACCTGATAGAACCACTGTAGCATGGGCCATGCTCTTGTGAACTCTTTTCCTCCAAGGACTCTTGATTAGTGTTTGTCTTCTTTCTCCTTTTGAAAATTGTGAAACCTATAACTTGAGTTTCTGAGTTTGTAGGAGGTAGACTTTCTTTTGGTACTTTGGTTTCCTTTTCTTATGGAACTGGAATTTATGAAGATGTATGAGTAACAATTTTTTCCTTGACTTCCTGTAATGTATTTTCCTGCCATTCTTCTTGATTTTCATATTTTTCTATATTTGACTTGGTTGTATGTGCATATGGTTTTGTTTTGTGCTCCACTCTCAACTTTGAAATATTTCCTAAGGGATCATAGAACCAGGTAAAACTTAACTTGAATTTCATCTCCTTTAATAAATAATCTGCCCCCTTTATTGTTTCTTTGGTATTGAAAATTAAAGGGCCAATTTGTGCCTTCAACTTGAATTGTGCTTTCTGTTTCCTAGATAGAAAATGAAAATTGTCCATGTTCATCATTTGCCTCATGTATTCTAAGGCAAAAATTCTTATTGGCAAATATTCTAGTAACCTATGGGGAGGGAGTTCACATCCATATATTCTGATCTTTGTATAGTTTTGGTAGAGGTACTAGTCTCCAATTTTTGCTTTCTTAGTAAGGTGCAAAATCTTTTGGCTTTAGTTGAAATCCTTGGTATAACATCATTGCTTAGAAGACATAAGGACATATGCAAGAATTGGTTTACAAAATCTCTGAAGGAATACTCTTTTGTCTTCTTCCTTACCAAGGAATTCCAATGAATGACTGACTGAGGCTTTCCTTGTGTATCTAACTTCTACAATGGGAACTTAAACCTATATTCTTGATGAAATAAATTCAAATACATAAGAACTGATTGTTGTTTAAAAGAATATTCAACCAAAAAATTCAGAAACTGATCAAGAATATTGTCTGCCAAAAAAATGATAATAGTTGAAAATCAATGAGGGTTTATTACCCAAAGAGAACACTTATAAAAATCCCAATATTACTTCATCTACCCATTGATTAGTAGGGTAACTTAACAAACATGTGACCATGGAAATGACTTTTCTGAAATTTCAGGAAAATTTTAGATGGAATAAGGTGGATTAGTCCTAGGCAAAGTCAGAATTTTTAGGTAGGAATGATTCAAAGATATGAGCTTGTTAAGGAAATGTGAGTTTTTGATAGATATCCATGAGGGAATCAGTAGAAAAAGGATGCAGAGGAGCTAGGAGATTGATTTGGAGTACTTGAAATATGGATTAAGGTGTAATAACAAATAAAACTTCATTTTTTTGGGCAATCACTGCCCTCTGACTGGGAAGATACCTGAGATGGCACTAGGTGACAAATTCTAGGAAGGTATGAGTTTGGGGAAAGACAAATTGGGGTAAGAAAGACTCCCAAATAATCAATTCATCACTGACATCTAAGAAGTTTCTATTTTCCCAGCTGTGGAGTTCATAAAGATTGAACTCCCATTGCATTTCTAAAATCTTGTATTATTTATCCACCAGAGGGAGCTTGTCTAAGTTAATTACAAAGGGTAATGTAGGGCTTTCCATGATTAATTTCAGCTTGCCTTTGTGAGAAGACATCATGGACATGAAATTATAGGCTAGGGTGGAGAATTACCAGACTATTGGCATATAAAGATAGTTGCGCGATAGTGAAATTCTAGACTGCACTGATGTTGTTGGAAGCTAAAATTGTGAAAAGAAGTATGGAGGGTAATGCATGGTTTTTGAAAGGAAGAGGTTTGAACAAATAACATAGTGTAACCATTTTTGGGTGAGTCTAATTAATAATTTAGACATTGGCATGAAGGATTAATCTATTTAACAATTACATAATCATTTGGTGGAAGCAATTTAATGATATAACGGTTAATTGGCAAGAGCGAATAGCAAAGGGACAAGTGGCAAAGTGTGATCGGGTGCGAGAGTGGAGCAAGAAGGATAAAGAGGTTTTTGGGGGGTGGGTCGATTGTGCTTTGCGAGAGGGGGGTCCTGAACTCATCCTCTGTCATTAATCTGGGCAGGGATGAACTCATCAATCAGTTGCCAATCACGCTTTATAGTTAGGTGACAAAGCATCAAATCAAATTTATTTGCAAAATAAAACATAACCCTTTGGAAAAATATACAAAGGATTAAATAATAATAATATTAAGAAAATGCGGCATTTTGACTTGCTCACAATTTTGGGATTTATTTATTTATTCTATTGATCCAAGGGATCAGTAAAGTGCTCAAAATTCAAAGTGTTCAAATGTGCTCCAAAGTGCTCAAAATCTATACTAAAGCATAGATCTCGACGACCTGAATCTAATGCAACTTGAATCACTCAAAATTGGTATCGTATGCTCCTGATATCATGTTCTGATTGTTTTCCCAAATAGGTAAAACATTTGTAGGTTGGATGCAGGACCGCTGACTGGGCAGTCTATATGCTGATTGGGCAGGGTGACTAGCATGCTAACTGTACCTCGTGGCCAATTGTATGCTTCCAAGTGGCCTCATGTAATTTGTTCGATTTTTGAAAGCATTTGATTGGTGGTTGGAATTTTTTATGTGGAAAAATGGTGGGAGGCCACATGGCCTAGTCATGGTCTACCACGTGGCACCCTAGGGGTCAACAAAATTTGGTTAAGGCCTAACTATCACTGGGGAGATTAGAACACAAGACCTTAGGGCTCATAGAACATGACCTTACCTCTAGACTATAGTTGTTACATGTTAATACCTAGCAACAAGGTTCTATTTAAAGTTTGGCAGATATGTGTTGGGGGACAAGGTCAGGGCTAACCCCTAATCGTCGGTCACCTTACCATCCATGGGACCAAAGGAAGTAGGGAGCCAAGGGCTTGAACTTAGCCCTAGCCTAAGGTTTTGAAACCATCAGACTAGAGCAGAAAAGTCATGGGGGCTAGCGAATAAGCCCAGACCATGGTCTAACCTTGCCCCATACAACCACATGTCAATTACATAAGGAGCTAGCAAGAACGTGCGAAGAATGGGGAACAACTTGTTGAACTTTTTGGTGTTATGACGATGGGGGTAGGCAGTTAGCTCCAGCCCCTAGGCACATGGCCCTATGTGGCCCAATTTTTTCCGCGTACATGCCTTATTCAAAATTTAAACAGAGTAACAAAATGCACCCGAATCGGTGGGAATCTCGTCGGCAATAGTAAAAATCGGTGCTCGGCGTGCCCTGGAATTGCGAGATTCGTAGAACACTTAGTAGTACAGTCCAGTTTGTAGGGTGGTTAGAAGTAAAACTTCTAGAGAGCATAACTTCTTCATGTTTTTGGCCAAATTGAACTCAACAAGAGCCTAGTTGGGAGTTTTTTACTATTCTGGAGCCATTGGAGACATAATTTTTACATTATGAGCACTATAAATCCATGTATACACAAATTTGAGCACTTAATGAAAGAGGCCCAACGCTGGAAAGTGGGCTAGGAGATGTAGCCTAGGAGAGGGGTGAACTCCTTTATCATTTTTGTTGTTATGTGTTTCTGATATGGTATATTTGTCTTTGTTTTAATGTTGTTAACTAATTTTTTAAAACCATAATTTTAAGTTCTTTTGCAAATTGATCCATTGCCTAGAAGACTTAAAATTTTACTTTCAAATTTTTCCATCGCCTTCTAATTTATATAACAGATCAGTTTGGTATCAAAGCCAAGGTTTTTTTGAAGGTTCGATTGTGTTTGCAATTGTTTTCTGATGCTTACAAGGTTTAAGCTCAAAAGCGGAGAAGGAGAACTTGTGGAGCCATGGTCTCATTTTTTTTCAAGGAGAAAACACATACCTCAAGCTTCAGCAATCATGGCACATGAAGAAGGTATTAAAGGGATGTCTAAAGATGAAAGAACTTTTAGAAAATATTTCTTTGAAATGTTTGAAATGGTAAAAATTCTTTATGAGGAGAGTAACTCAGGGTTGCAAGGAGAGAGCTCAAAACCTCCAAAAGGAGATGGATGAAATGAATACAAACCTCCAAAAGGGAATGGAGGAATGCTGACAAGCCACAACCTTCACCTCCATCTTCATCTTCATCCTCATCTTCTTCTACTTCTTCCCCTTCAGAAACACCTCCAAATTCTTAAAATGGACATGGTAAAACTCCTTTGTTAAAGCTTGACATAAAGTTTGAATTGACTATGTACAATGGAGAGGTAAATTTTGAGAAATTAGATAATTGGGTTCATCAGATTGAAGTGTATTGCAGGATACAAAGAATCAATGATGATGAAACCAAAATTCAGCTTGCTTCTCTTAGGTTGGAAAGTGCAGCACTTATTTGGTGGGAGGCCGAAACTCAAGAGGACATGAAGAAAAATGGTAAGGTTTTATCCTCTTGGAATTATTTTTTGTTGCAATAAGAATCCATTTTTATCCATTAGCATACATGTAAAAAACTATAATGGATTGGAAAAGATTTAGGCAAGATAAGTGTCAAAAAGTGCAAAGTTGTACTCAATAATTTAGGAAAGATCTTTGATTTTGGGTATAGATTTATCCTCTCAAGACAATCTACTCAATTAATTGGAGGTTTACATAGTTATTTGAGACATACAATTCTCATGTTTAACCCTACAAAACTAGATGAAGTTTGTGTATAGGCAACTCATTTAGAAGCAAGAGGGAAACAAATATCCATTCAAGAGTGGAGATAAACGAAATGGGGAATTAAAATGAAAAGGGAAGAAGAATTCTTCAGTCAAGAAAGAGGGATAAAAACTCATTTGTAAACATTGTTCAAAAGAAGTCCATGATGAAGACCATTGTGGAAAACTTCATCCTAAAATGAGACCCAAAAAGTTTAACAACAAAGGGAAACAAAAGACTGTTGCAACTACAAAACATGATTTAGGATCTGATTCCAAGGATGAAAAAAAGATCATAGCCATGGGATTTAAAGGTAAGGACTTTATTGCAAGTACTAGTTCTTCAAGTAGCTTCAATGAAATTCAACATGAAAAAGAAAGACTAGATATTTTCCACATTAGAGTCATTTCAAAACATACCAAGATAGTTACTTGGTTTGATAATGGATCACAAGCAAACCTTATTTTAGAAGACATTGTTAGGAAAATAAATTTAGAAATCACTCCTCATCATAAACCTTATCCTTTAGGTTGGATATGTGACAATGCAAAATTTCATGTGACAAAAAGATGTAAACTAAGGTTTTCCATTACTACAAACTTTATAGGTGAGGTAGAGCTTGATGTAATTCGACTTGACATTTGTGGTATTGTTTTGGGAAGACCGTATCTGTATGATAGAAGAGCCATCCTTCATCACCATGAGAACAAATATCATTTATTTAAAGATGGGATTGAGTACATTGTTAGAGAACATAGAAAGAACTTGAATTTATCACTTGTGAATGCTGGACAAATGAAGTGGCTTGTTAATTATAGTAAGAATTTTGTACACTTGATGATCAAACCCAAAGAGAATGTTTAAAATGAAGCCTTCCAAGGACATGATGCAGTATTAAAGTCTGACTTGAATGAATTTGTTAACACCTATGATAAGATGTTTCAAGAACCTGAAGGATTGTCTCTTAAAAGAGGAATCCAACATGAGATACAATTGCAACAAGTTTGTCCCCTGTTGAAGCCCCGAAAATCAGGTTGACAACAAGGGGGATACCCACCCGGTCTGGACCTTGGTTGGCAGCTCCTTATCCGTTTGGTATAGTGGGTCCGACTGGGGATAACGGGACCAGTTTCCCGATCTTGGGTGTGTGTGTGTGTAGAGTTGAATAATGCTGATCTAAAAGTACTTTAAATCTAATCTAATTCAGATTCTTTAACTTCACTCTATGCTATTGTAATCTAGCGAGAAACAACACATCAAATCTATTATAACCCGGGATGTATATCTTCCATTATGCGATCTAAAGAGATTTCGAACAATAACTGGTAATATAGATCATTCAGCTATCATAAGAATAGAAATCATTAAAGATAAACCACTTTGCATAAGAAGTTAGGCAAAACAGTTGTGAGCAACATATCGCATAATAAGCTATTCATATGTCAGACATAAACAATATGACTCCACCGTACAAAAGTGCTAAATGATAACCCATACATTCATGCAATAACATATAAACAACTGAAATTGTAAATCACTTAAAGAATATAAGCAGGAATTTGCCAAGAGATAAAAGTACCATTTATGACTAGTTCTACCCATAAGCTTCAAGCAAAAACGATCTATCTCTACTTGTTCTAAAATCTACCAAGAGTACAAAAGTGCAACATCAGTAGCAGATATCAAAATGCAAGTAAAAATAAATCTCGATCCATCCATTCATCAAAACCTCCTCTGAGGGTGCAGAAGTGCATGTTCTGAGGATAAGTTTTTGAAAAATCTCTGGACCCTTCTCTAAATGCATGAGAAGGGTTAAAATACTACTTCCTAATTCTAATAATAGTGTTTTTACAAAATTTTAGGATACGGTTCTCAAATGACCGTCCTTTCTCTAATCTAAATAAAAAGAAACAACAAACTACTAAAAATAAGCCATTTCTGAATTTGGTCCTTAAAATTGCAAGTGTTCATCATGGATTTGAGAAGATTTGGTTGGCCGACTTTTGCACTGATCTGGGCTGCAAAAACATAATCTATGAGAGCTGGAACTACTTTCTCGGCTGAGTTTATGATGCATTTCACAGTCATCCATTGATTGTGTGGCTTGACTAAGTATGCCCAATAGCACTCCCAATTCAACCTGTTCAATGCATGGATCGCTTTTCCCTTTTCCTGCGCCTTCTGTTTCCATTCTGCCTCTATTTGTGACTTGTTTGGTAGGTATCTCGGGGTGGTTTCTATGATTAAGTTGGCTCTATGTAAATTTTCAATTACACAGTCGATAAGAACGCTCGCCTATGTCGCCGCTGTCTCTTCTGCTTGTTCTGCCTACCTGATTTGATCGTCCCATTTGTTAAAGAGCAATTCTTTATGGCTTTTGTTTATTCTGGGTGCATTTGCTCTCTTCCCTTCCTCTCCATCTTGCCAAGCTAGATACTCTGTCACTCGTCTGTCAACCTGGTCGTAGTCACTTCGCAAGTCTGTCACTTGATTGGTGAGTTTATCGCTCAGTTCGCAATAGCGACTCCACTGCGATATTTTACGTCCCAACTCTTCCTGTTGCTACAGAAGTTGTTCATTTAAGCCAGTATACTCCGAAACAAATTCGGCAAGCTTGGGCTCGTCCTTGTGTATTTCTTGTAAAGCTTGCAATTGCTTTCCTTTTTCGTCTAGGCTTCTTTGATAGCTTATCTGCATCTGCTGAAAGTCCTCTTGTAGTTTTTCGAGTTCTTTGGACGCTTCAATACTAGCATTGGCTTGTTGTAGCTGTTGTTTTAGTAGTTGTATTTGGTTTTCTTGTTCCCTCAACAGTTGTTGAACTTCCGACTTCTTGTCGATAGTCACAGAAGCGTATGCTCCTGCGATCTGAGACAACTTCGTGAGATTTTCTGTCGCGTTGTTGTTAGGGTCTTTCCATAAGATGTCTAAATGTTCAGCGTCCTGTGACAGCGTATTCTCCAGCTTTCTCTTCTTTCTTTGTCTCCTCACCACTGCTTTATGTTGGGGGCTATAGAATACATCCAATGGGGGAATTTCCTCTACACTAAGTAGGAGCTTAGAAGGCGGAGCGATATGACTATGCTCCATTTCTGAGACACTACCGACCATGGTTGAAACCATTTCCTGTGTTACCTATGCATCGCTCACAGGTGTTCTCGGAACTTTCCCTTCAAGGCTGATTAGCTCGTTGAAGTTTTCCCATTCTTTGTCGAGCTTTGTTGTGACGAGTGGCAATTTAATGACGGGAGGAGGGACATCTCTTGGTGGGGAGGCGATAACTTGCTGTTGCGACATTGCACTTGACTGAGCTGTATCTTATTTCTTTGCCTTTTCTTGGTCGCTTGCAGAATTTTTAGAACGTTCAAGCGTTCCTTGGGCAGCGTTAGATTTGGATTTGGAAGTACTGGAGTTTCCGCTGAGGCTGACACTGGGAGTAGGCTCTCTGGCGAGCAGTCGCAGTTTTCTAGAGGAACACTGGCTAGCCTTCTTTCTCTGAATAACAAAAATCTTTGGAGGTCATCTGGGAATAACCTCGACCGAGCTTCTCGCAAAACTTCCTGGAATGAACTTTTACTTTGAAACAAATCGTCAAATAAATCCTTCTTTCCAACGAACACTTTTATTCTGACACTTATAGTGAAATCATGGGCAACATTATTTAGGTCAAAAGGTCAAGCAGGGAATTTAAATAATTGTAGATACGTCACATTCTCCACTTCGGCGAAAGCGTGTCCTACATCGAACAATGAGAAGGCCCCACAACCTACAGGAAACTGAGCCCATATGGCATTCCTCTTGTCTTTAAGCTCTTTGGTCAGACCACCTTCTGAGCAAGTCTGATAGGCAATTTCCCTAGCCAAAAGCTTGTCGGGGACATATAGAGGTAGGACATGTGGAGGTACAGTGCTCCCAAACACTCTAATATAAGTGAACCATTCTTCCCCGAACCATCTTGCGATGGGGATGATGTCTATTGCGCTCGGGTGAGCGCCCTCGGGGTTCACCATACATCATCCTGATATGGGGTAAGATGAGCCATGGCAAATCTGATAGAAGTGAGGGGCAAACTGGGAATCCCATATACTTTGTGATAACATGAATAGGTGACGGGTCCTGGGTAGTCCATTTCCAACCCATAGTTGGGAATTTAGATACATAGCAAATAGAATCCATAATATAAGCAGATAGATAAAAATGAGGATAGACCCTTTGAGACAAGGATCTCTTAGACCGACAATTCATAACAGCAGTGTATAGGTTATCAAAAAATATTTTGGCCCAATCCACGATATCGGCGTTCGTGGCGGCGTCTATGAGTGGTCGCCATTTAGACGAAAATTTATTTATGTCTGGCATCCCAAACAGCCTGCAGAGCATGGCCGCAGCAAAACAATATGGAGATGTGAGGGAACTAGTGCTGTACATACCGTTTTTGTCCCTTTTTAGCAGCTCCTCTCTTCTGGTCCATTCTTTAGTGGTTTTTGCCAGATTTGGGTTCTCTGCTGCAAATTTCTTGACAAATTGCGTGTTGTAGGTCGTCTGAGGCTCAGGCAGATGATACATAAGCTTTAAGTCTTGCGCGACGAATGATCCTATGAGCCCATGCCCTTGAGCTTTGAATTGTCTGCCTTGTAACTCTGCATTGTCAAGTATTCATCTGATCATATCTGTATATGGAAAAATCTTGGGTCTAGCTACTATTCGGTGTAGAAATGAACATGCCAGCTCTTCTAAGGATGCCTCGTAAGAGTTTTGTGATCCCGCGGCACTATCAACCTTCATTACTTTAGGATTCTCTTCCTCCAACAGCCTATACATGCCTTCCCAGGTCGAAATTTCTGCGTCCCTGTTGCATGCAGTGTCTGTGTACAAGGGCACCATCTCCTTCGTCTTTTCCTTCGTCTCAGAGCCTTGGGCTTTATGTTTCTTTCCCATTTACTTCTGCGTTTGGCTTTTGAATCTTCTTATATCTTGGTTCCTACAGATTACGAGCGAAGTGGAAATGACTGATTGAGAAAGGTGATGGGAGAGTTTTAAATGCAACATATATACCAAATATGCCACCTTACGTGAAATAATTCTTTAGAAAAGCACGCGTCTTCATTTCATTAAATAACTGACAACTAATACATTTAGTATCATTAAAAGCGCATAATTTGGGGTGAGATTATGGTAAGTGGCTTTTCTTTGAATGGTGTGCCCGAAGGATTCGCGATTAAATGATTCATGGTTTGCTTACGTTACATTGAAGATCGTGCCATCGCAAGTCGTGCTAATCGTAAATCGCCAGATCACAGACTGTGCCATCGCGACAATCGCAATATCGCAGGTCACAACATCGCGGGTCGCAGAAGTTTGATGTTTGTTAAGTATTGCCAGTTTATTTCTGCGATGTGCGATCATGCGATCGGTGTTATCGCAGATCGACAGATTTTGAGGTTTTTCCTTATGAACATTAATTACTGCAATGCGACGTTAGGCTTAACATGGGGGGCCTTGCGCATTAATGCAAATTTTTAAAGACCTTTACCTTATTGTAGACTTTGGTTAAAAATATTCGAAAGACCTCTCTAAGCTTACGATGGTAGCTTTATTTTTAAGAAGGAAAACTTGATTTTTCTCAAAATTAAACTAGGGGTCCGCATTCATTTAGCATTTTGGACAAACACTTAAATGAAAAGGGGGGGTTGTTGCTGGCCACAACAATTGGCGATTCACTTGGGAGAACCAGTTATCTCTGACCTTCTTTTG
>APFE031275944.1:0-17694 GCA_000404065.3 Pinus taeda | reverse complement strand
TAAACCATAATCATTTTATGACATTTTAAAAATTGTTTTGTAATTTTTATTTAGATGTTTATTAAAACAATTTAATAAATTGTTATAAACGCTAAATCCAACACCTTAACCCTAAACCATAAACCCTAAACCCTAATCATTTTATGACATTTTAAAAAGTGTTTTGTAATTTTTATTTAAGTGCTTATTAAAACAATTTACTAAATTGTTATAAACGCTAAATCCAAAAGCTTAACCCCAAACCCTAAACCCTAAACATTTTATGACATTTTAAAAAGTGTTTTGTAATTTTTATTTAAGTGCTTATTAAAACAATTTACTAAATTTTTATAAACGGTAAATCCAAGATCTTAACCCTAAACCCCATACCCTAAACTCTAAACCCTAAACCCCAAACCCTAAACCCTAATCATTTTATGACATTTTAAAAAGTGTTTTGTAATTTTTATCTAAGCTTTTATTAAAACAATTTACTAGATTGTTATAAACGCTAAATCCAACACCTTAACCCTAAACCCTAAACCCTAATCATTTTATGACATTTTAAAAAGTGTTTTGTAATTTTTATTTAAGTGTTTATTAAAACAATTTACTAAATTGTTATAAACGGTAAATCCAACAACTTAACCCTAAACCCCATAAACCCCATACCCTAAACCCTAAACCCTAAAACCTCAATCCTAATCATTTTATGACATTTTAAAAAATGTTTTGTAATTTTTATTTAAGTGTTTATGAAAACAATTTAGTAAATTGTTATAAACCCTAAATACAACACCTTAACCCTAAACCCCATACCCTAAACCCTAAACCCTAAACCGTAAACCGTAAACCCTAATCATTTTATGACATTTTAAAAAGTGCTTTGTAATTTTTATTTAAGTGTTTATTAAAACAATTTACTAAATTGTTATAAACGCTAAATCCAACACCTTAACACTAAAACCCATACCCTAAACCTTTAACCCTAAACCCTAAACCCTAAACCCTAAAACCTAAACCCTAAACCCTAAACCCTAATTTGGTATGTACCAGGGCTCCATTTCCTATGAATTTGCTTTTTTGGTTGGTTCTTCATCTTTCTGGTCTTGGTTATCTGAGGATACTTTATATTCAACCTACATATGGTTTTGATTTTTTTGATGTGGTTTTGTGGTTAGGGGCTCTATGTTAATGCCACCCACTATTATTTTTTGCTAAGTCAAAGATATGCGAATCTATGTGAATATCAAAATCGGGATATGTTGTATTGTTATTTTCTCATAACGAATTCATAGATATATAGCTTTTTTCTTGCTGAAAAATAATTGTTATATTAAATTGTATCTAAAAAATCCTTACACACACGTCAATATGAGTGTTAATTGAAAAAAAATGTTTAGTTTAAAATAATAATTGTTATATTAAATTATATCTACAAAATCCTTACATCCCCACAAAGACACACACACACACGTCGATATGAATGTTGAATTGAAAAAAAAAGATATTTTAATTTAAAATAATAATTGTTATATTAAATTGTATCTAGAAAATCCTTACATCCCTGATGTAGGAAAAAATTTGTTAATGAGTTTAGAATAATAATTGTTATATTAAATTGTATTTAGAAATTTTCAGGAAGGTGCAAATACATGTCGATATGAATGTTAAATTGGAAAAAAATATATTTTAATTTACTAGAAATTTCTCCAAAAGGTACCAAAAAATTCTGGAAAGGTGTAAAAACAAGTTGATAGGAGTGTTAAATTGAAAAAAATATACTAAGACAATAATAATTGTTATATTAAGACAATAATAGTGTTAAATTGAAAATAATAAGAGTGTTAAATTGAAAAAAATGTACTTTACTTTGAAATAATAATTGCTATATTAAAAAGAAAAATTGAAAAAATGTACTTTAATTTGAAATAATGATTACTATATTAAATTTAAAAAAATTTGAAAAAAAATGTACTTTAGTATGAAATAATAATGGTTATATTAAATTGTATTTGGAAAATCCTTACATCCCCATGAAAAAAACCTGTTACATCCCCAATCAGGGAAAAAAATCTATTTTTATATCTCTCTCTGTATCCACTTCCAACTCTTTCACAATACTTCAAGCCTCAGAACAAGAAGGGGCTTAAGGTCCAAATCAATTCACCGTCTCACAAAAAATAAAGCAATAAAATAATATACAACCTGCTACACTAAGTTATTTCTCCTCCTCTGCATAACCATTTCCAGCAGTTATTCCACCAACATTAGCATATTCCTCCTCTTTATCTTCATTTCCTGTGAACAAACCAAACTGCTCCAATTTTTTTTGCCCTGCAATGAAAAGGGTGACAATCCATATTCAGAATGAACGAGACATGTCTCATCCACAACCGGGAATGTGATCAGGTTGAGAAGATCTCAACATCTCTAGGTCCTTGAGCAACTAGATGTTTTCATCAGTTTCAACATTTTAAGATCTCAACATCTATAGGTCCTTGAGCAGTTGGGTGTTTTCATCAATTTAAACATTTTTCTCCATATGTCGTGTGTTTATAATGCAAGGGTAATAAACTCATTAATACTGACTTCTCTTGTTTGTTGGGCTATTGCTACTTGAAGCTTGCAAGGCAGAAATTATGATAACAAGAAAAGAGAATAAATAAAATAGAAAGGACTCAAAAATTGTTGTAATTCAAAGTGTGTAGTTTCACACTCAATTTCCATTTACCTTCCACCACAACTTCTGCTTCAACTTGAATATGAGATTCTACAGCTTTTGGTTTTGCTTGAAGCCTTGATTTCTTTGATGGAAATTAAGCAATGTAAAAAATAACACCATGCCACAAGATCAATCAAAGCCTATAAACTCAAAGCTTCTAAATTTCAACCTTCTCTTAAAGGACTTTCTAATTCCTCTCGTTTATGCTGCAACTTCTCTCGTTCTCTCATGTGATCCTTACACATAGAAGGCATAAATGCCAAATCAAAAGCATTCATATTAGACAAAGAGAAAATAATTTCCCCCGGATGACTCAACCTGTATAATTGAAAAACCATCGAAAATAAGTGGACCCAAACAAGTAAAAATGAAAAAATCAAATGACCATATTACAAATGTAAGGCCACACAGAGACATGAAATGTTAAAACCCACCATCTGATATCGTTTTTGTGAACATATGTTGAACTATACCTTCTTGACATCGATCTACAACATTAATGGGAGTAGGCTTTGAATTATCAATCTATTTATCTAATTCACTCACAACCAATACAAAGTTAATACTCGAACTAAATAAAAACAACATAAGAATGCAGCTAGAAAATCTCTTCTGTATCATGATAAGAGTAAAGCACATAAGTAAATTTCCTGTATCATGATAAGAGTAAAGCACATAAGTATGGTAAGAATCTAATGATGAGACACACTTTTTGCATTATTTTTTCCAAACTTGGGTTGGTTCTCTCATGGTAGACAACAACTAAGCACATTAAGCACATTTTCTCCTGTGGTATTGTTAGAAAACAATGTAGAGAAAAATTTTCATCTTTTTAGAAATTTTTTGACAGTGATCCATAAACTTTTGAACATGCATGTATGCAAAAGGAAAACAAAAGGAAACCCGACAAGAAAATATCAATTTGCCATTCAGGAAAATAGGTGTATTAGTATTCTTGAATAGCTAATATTTCAAAGCTCATTGAATCCTACCTTCTAGTCTACATCCAGAGAGGCTACCTTGCCAAGAAGACTAAGAAAATAATAACAACAACAAATTTGATATAGGTACAATCAATGAGAACTTTTTGTAAATATAGTGAGGAGCTATTATTTTCTGGCCATGACTTATTTGCAAGTTGAACACCAACATCTGGAATCAAAGAGACAACTCTTCATTTAACGCCTATATAAAAACAAATCCAAAACATTATACCCACCTCAGCTTTAGCTTCACGAGGTTTAACCTTTAGCTGATTTTTTTGCTTCACTTTAGTTCTTTTCATTGAGACAATAATTTACAATTTTCGCAATTCAAACAAGGTTTCGTTGTCAGAAGCATCAATATCAACCTCAATTTCATAGTCATTTTGACTCAGACCAGAACTATGTTTCCTGAAGAAATTGAATATTTTCTCAGGCATATCACCTGAAAGGGATTCAACATCCCTGATGAGCATTTTATTTTTCCCCTATTGACATTACCTACTTGCAAGGCACAAACTTTTCATTCAGATCTACTGACACAGAAACAGGCTTAAGCTAATTATTCTGCTTAGGTCTCTCCGCAACTTTGTTTTGGCATTGCTGATGTTGTTGCTTTGTTACAATGTTTTATACACCCTTGCATTAGAAAATGTCAGCCTAACATACGCAACAAGCTCATGTGGGTCTGAATAGACATCCATTTCAAGCTTCCTCTTCATGGTACCCAGATCTAGTGGAGGCCTGCAACGATAAAATTGAACAACTAGTTTCTTGGATACCCCAGATTCAATTCCTCGCCCAACAAATCACAGTCTTGTTCACTAACCAAATAACAAATATTGGATGTTTTCTAAGCAATATGCACATTTGTTTACAGATATATCCTATGCGTGAGATTCAAACCTGCATTAATCGACTTGAAATGCCCAAATCTTCGGAGCCTTCATCACATCACCTCTCCACCACAAAAAACATAGCCAGTTCCAAAACCAACGGGAAGGTGTTGGTCCTGCACCGTAAAAATCGACAGAGTTCCAGACCTGGGTAGAAGTTGGGTAGAAGTTCTTGGACTGTACATCTGTTAGACCTGCGTAGAAGTATTTTTTAATTGCATACATATGTCCCTTGTATAGAGCTATTGGACAGATGTCACAGTCACCTTAAAATGGTAGACAAAAATGTGAGGAGAACAGATTCAAAAGAAACGCTGATAGGCGTAACAAGCCTGCAACTGAATAGGAGAAACAAACATGTCACCTGGGTACAGAACAAACGCCAGCAGATTCCCTCTAGCGCTTCCATTATCGCTAGGTTGAACCCCAATCTACTCGAAACAGAGGCAGGCACCTTCCAGTTATCGCTGCCTGATCCCTGATATCCTCCCTATTTTAGTGACTTCTCACGCTGGCAGGCAGTCCATTCTTCATTCGCAAAGTGATGGACAATACATATTTTGGAATGTACTCGGTGTCTACTTCCAAACTAAAGCTATGAATGACAGATGCCAGATGGACTTCATATGTATGAACGCCATCTCTTTTCCAAAACATATGCGAGGCCCGGCTTGGAACAAAGTAAATTTGTAAGGATTTTCCCCCACAAATTCCTCATCTTTCAGCCATCTCGCGGGTTTGAAATCCATGAAATCCTCACCCCAAATGCTCTCCATCCTGCCCATTGAATATTGTAACTCACAAACCATCCCTGGGGTACAACAGTCCCGTCTGGAAATACATCATCTTCCGCAACAACCTTTGAATTGAGAGGCACGGGAGGCCATAGCCTCATGGACTCACAAAGTGCGGCATGGAGATACTGCATGCCCTTCAATTCATCAAAGTCGAAGACGACTCATTCATCTTCAGGCTATATAGATTTTCTGCTGCCTGTAACAAGCAAAATTTCTCTGCGAATGGCTTCTTGGACATGGGGTCGAGACAAAATTAGACAGAAAAACCAAGTTAAGGCAGTCGAAGTGGTATGCCTCCCTGCCATCATAACGCTAACCATCATACCTCTGATGAATAATTCTGATTTCTTGCCTGCCATGGCCATCTTCTGCGAACCTTTCTGATCGCACTGTGTCTCAAATTGCTCCCAATCAAACAGAGCTGCTGCCACGAATCTTGAAAGCAGGTCTTTCCTCACATGCCCTTCAGAGATCCCACTTCTCCTGGAACAAATAATGTCCATGGCAAATTCGTTCACTACGTTTATCACTTCTCTTAACTGCCTCTTAGAACCGATGTCAAGCATTCGCTTGATTCTCCATAGAAAAGGAAAAATGGAAAAAAACCTACCAGCGCTAATATCAAGAGCATCGTTAAAAGCCTCTGCAAATTGGGACCTAGGCAGAGAAGGATGGAGGCAACTGGGATCGACACCGAACGCAACCTTGCAGATATTATCGAATGAAAACCTCATTAGAATGTCCTGCAAGTCTATGATCTCTCCCCCTTCGCATGCATTCTTGAGCACCACCATTAGCCGGTTCTTGATTTCCCATTGAACAGCCTCCACTACGAAGTTCTGGAGCGACTTGGTATTGAATTCGTAGCTTGCAGCCTTCCTCTACATTTTCCACAGCTCCCCATCTGTGTTGAAGATCCCCTTGCCCAGGAAATCGTGGAGAAAGAAACTGAAGCGTTCTCCCTTGGGGTAATTTTGAAAATGGCTCTCAGAATATGCTCCACGTTAGAGGGATTCGCAGTGATAAAGCCTTGGACACCTCCTGGGCGCTGGAACATACATGTGTGGGAAGGGATTCTGGAAAGAATATCCACTATCCATTCCAGAACTCTGTCCCTGTTCTTGAAAAATTCCCACAAAATACCAATTACAGGATATATTACAGGACCTTGGTATGGTCTATTGCTTCAATTTCTTTTAATGAAAAAGAGTAGGAAGCCACTTCCACAGAGACACCATAAAAAACATAGCCAGTTCCAAAACCAACGGGAAGGTGTTGGTCCTACATCGTAAAAATCGACAGAGTTCCAGACCTGGGTAGAAGTTGGGTAGAAGTTCTTGCACTGTACATCTATTAGACCTACGTAAAAGTTTTTTTTAATTGCATACATATGTCCCTTGTATAGAGCTATTGGACAGATGTCACAGTCACCTTAAAATGGTAGACGAAAATGTGAGGAGAACGAATTCAAAAGAAACGCCGATAGGCGTAACAAGCCTGCAACTGAATAAGAGAAACAAACATGTCACCTGAGTACAGAACAAATGCCAGAAAATTCCCTCTGGTGCTTCCATTATGGCCAGGCTGAACCCCAATCTGCTCGAAACAGAGGAGGGAGACTGTTATCCTGGCTGCTGTAGAATGTCTGAAACCCTAATGAATTAGGCAGGTAGGTAGACTTACCCTAATGAATTGGGCACCTGTGTTGATGTTGATCATCTGAATCTCAAGAAGGTCGTGACATCTTCAAACCCATTCAGAGCAGAAGATTCTGCAGTTTCTGAGTACCAAAGTCGTCATCCTTTACATTTAACAACTACCAAAGTAGCATTGTTCTTACTCTACTGTTACACATGACATCTTAATTGGACAAGAATAAGGGCAGGCTGATGAAATCATAGTCAAAGTTGTCTAGGGCATCCCTGCACAAATAAGAAAACCAGTGAAAAAAACCCTAAAAACATAACAAAAGCACAAGAAACCTTGCTTGGCGCTCCTTCTTTCTCCTGCAGAAAAAACCGCCCTGCGCGGCCCTCATACTCCTGGCCCTCCTTCTGCAGAGAAAGCTCATGCAACACACAACGGACCGGCTAGGTAGACGGACGGGATGGGCTGAGTTTAATTAATTTTTTAACTAATAATTGTTTTTTAATGTTTTAGTTGGATGAGAGATAATTGTTGAATCATCTAATAATAGATATGATGGTTCACATTAGGACAAAAAGGCATTTAGGGGATTTAATTTTAGCGGGGAACGCCTTACGGCGTAATAATGATAATGATTAGTATAATAGTGCTACAAATTAGTAGAACATAAAACATAAAACAAACAAACATTATAGTAATGACATGAGTTAAAATTATTAATATAGTAATAACATGAATTAAAATTATTAATATAGCAATAACATAAATTTAATAATGATAATGATTAGTATAATAGTGTTACAAAATAGTGTAACATAAAACATAAAACAAACAAACAATATAATAGTAACGTGAATTAAAATTATTAATATAGTAAAAAGATGAATTAAATAATGATAACGATTAGTATAATAGTGTTACAAAATACTAAAACATAAAACATAAAACAAACCAACAATATAGTAATAAGATGAATTAAATAATGATAATGGTTAGTATAATAACGTTACAAAATAGTGTAACATAATAGTAAAACATAAAACATAAAATAAATAAACAATACAGTAGAAACATGAAATAAAATGTATTAATATTCGTTAAATAACATTGAATTAATAATTGTAATAATTAGTACAATAGTCTTACAAAATAGTAAAAAATAAAACTAAATAGTTGTTACAAATAGTAAACATAAAAAATTAAAAGAAACAAACAAGAGGATAATAATAACCAATTATTAAATATAATGATTAGTAATAGTGTTACAATAGTAAACATAAAACATAAAGAAACAAACAAATATAGTGAAACATGATTAATAATTAATAATGATTACTATAATAGTATTACACAATAGTTGTTAACAATATAGTAAAACATAAAACTAACAACAAACATATAGTATAACATGAATTAAGTCAATGATAATGATTAGTATTAATAGTGATACAAATAGTAAAAACATAAAACTAAACATAAAACAAATAAAACATTATAGTAATATGACGAATTAATTAATGAAATGATTAGTACAATAGTGTTCAAATAGTAAACAGAAAACAGAAAACAAACACAAATATAGTAATAATATGAATTAAATTATTAAATATAGAATAACATAAATTAAATAACGATAATGATTAGTATAATAGTGTACAAAATAGTAAAGCATAAAACATACTCTTATATATATATCTATATATATCTATATTATTATTATATATATATTATATATATATATAATATACTTATAAACATGAATTAAATATTAGATAATGAGATTAGTTACAATGTGTTTTACAAAATAGTAAACATAAAACAAACAAACAATATAGTAATAACATGAATTAAAATTATTAGTACAATAACCTTACAAAATACTGTTAAAAAATAGTTAAACATAAAACATAAAACAAACAAACAGTATAGTAATAAAATTATTAATATAGTAATAACATGATTAAATAATGATAATGATTAGTATAATAGTTGAATTGAGGCTTCTGTGATCCATAATAGTTGAAAGAATAACTTTAGCATAAATCACATGTAGAGAGACATTTGTCGACGCGTTTTATTTTATTATTATCTTTAGTCGTCTCCAATTTTATTATTTTCTTTATTCTTCCTAGTCAGAATCTACCTCCAAAATTTCTTAGGATCTACCTTAGAGAGGTTTAAGAGATTCTCCTACCTTTGGCAAATGTGCTACCTCTTTTTCCTTTTAGTTAGGGATTTGTATATTTTTATCTTGTCCATTTTAAGAGATTCATCAACAACTTCCTTAATTGCTCTCCTCGCACTTTTACAATATTTGTCATACCATGGATTGGTTTTTCTATTTCTTTTATTATTTGAAACTTCAATTGAGAAATTGTTAATATAATATTAGAGGGTTGTAGTAAAATTATGATATAGGTCTTTTATGTTGTATATACTAGATAAAGGAAGAAAATTAGTTTTCTATCAAATATTAAGTTCTTTTGGTTGTAAGTATTATTTTCTGTGGCAACTCTATGCATGAAAAAATTGAGAGCTATAAGTAAAGGGCTATGATTAGAGTCAGGTTTGTGGTCCTTTAAGATGTCAAAATTTATTATTTCATTGTATAATGGGAGATCGGAAATAACGTAGTCTACCACGCTACTACCAAGTCCCAGGATGTAGGTCATCTTACTCGAATTGGGCCACTATTTTAGACCGCTGCAAATTATGAGATCCTGAGCACTACAGAGCCTGACTAGCTCCAACCCAAACAACTTTTCCCCGAGGTCTTTAGAGCTCCTTTTGTACCTACTAGCAAGAGTAGGGTTTTCGCCTAACCAAAGAGGATTAGGGTCCGAATGATTTCTTAGAATAATAGCTTGGTTGTTTGAAGTTTGAGCATTAAAGGCACCTATTAAAAGGACATTCCCATCATTCCTTAGACTAGAAATATCATTCTCTAAACCATTGTAAGCGTTAGTTTTATTAAGATTCTTCTTCTTATAGAAGGTAGAATTGATGAATTGAAAATTATTAATACAGTAATAACATGAATTAAATAATGATAATGATTAGTATAATAGCATTACAAAATAGTAAACATAAAACAAAAACAAATAAAAAATATAGTAATAACATGAATTAAATAATGATAAGGATTAGTATAATAGTGTTACAAAATAGTAAAACATAAAAAAAACAAGCAATATAGTAATAACATGAGTTAAATAATGATAATTGATAGTATAATAATGTTACAAAATAGTGTTACATATAGTAAAACATAAAACATAAAACAAACAAAAATATAGTGATAACATAAATTAATATTATTAACATAGTAACAACATGAATTAAATAATGATAATGATTAGTATAATAGTGTTACAAAATAGTTTTAGATTATAGTAAATATAGGACAAACAAATAACATAACAATAACATGAATTAAAATTATAAATTAGTTAATTTTTTTTTTCCCGGAGAAAAAAGACATAACTTTTTATTAAGGGTATAAAAAGTTACATTTTCCAGTTTTCAAAACGAACCACTAGAGGGTGGAACCACAGACTGTATGACTCTTCCCAAAACACATAACTGGGAAAGCAGGTAAGAGAGGGACCCAATGTCGACCTCCGAATATCAAAAAACAATATAAATACGCAGTCAGAGGAGCTGAACTGCCGCTGTATCAAAAGTTCTTCTGATCCGGATCACAAGATCCTCGTATATACATCTATATAAACCATAAAGGAAAATCATAGTGGCCTCCTTCGGAGAAGGAAAACAACCACGGAAAAGAAAGGAGGCATATTACTGATAGATATGTATCTGAAAGAGAGGACAATAAAAGACAGCTACAGCAGCCCGAGGGTAGTCAAATTCCGCTGCCCATCTGATAACAAGAGACCATCAGATTGTATGAACATAAAACATAAAAGTGCTGTAGCTGTAGAGGAAAAGAAAGGAAGAATAAAAAAGGCGGAGCAAAGGGAGGCAACATTGATGTGATAATCTGCCCCTGATGAGTTTCTTCTATAGACCAATTCCCCATAGATTGCTGTAGGCCAGATTTAGAAAGTTGGTCTGCTGTTGCATTATGTTCCCTGTAAATATGGCAGATAGAAACACAGTTAAAATGAGTTTTTAGAGATGCAATATCATCAAGGAGAGTCTTCAATATCTGATTTTGACACATAGATTTGCCATTGACCCATTTAACAACATTCATGGAGTCTCCGAAGATTTGAATAGTCAAAATGTTCTTTTTTAAGGCCCAGCACATGAGGAGACGTAGAGCAGCCAGTTCAGCATAGTTATTTGTTCCTTGACCCAGACCCACAGAAGATTTGAAAGATTGATCTTGGTTTATATAAATACATATTCCAGCACCTGATTTGTTTTCTTGAGATGCCCCGTCAAAAAAAGCCCAAGGGGTACCGTCCTTGATGACTGGAGGATTGTTCCTGTTTTGTACATTTTTTGGTTCAGGCGGAGGTATAGAAGAGTAAATAGCAACACAATTTGATGCAATTGATGAAATGGATATACCCTGGTCTTGGAAGATACTTTTATTCCTAGCAAGCCATATACCCCAGAAGAATATTGGAGGAAGGTTCCTGAGGTTTCCATCAGGATGATTATTCCACCAGTTTTTCCAGGCATCTTCAATTGGAGCAGCCCCCCATTGTACTTTTAATTTTAGCAGATCTGTTATCTCACCCCATATTTTTAAGGAAACGGTGCAAGATGAGAAAAGATGGTTGATGGATTCCTCATTTTCCTTACAAAGAGGACATCTCCCTGGCCCTATGAAGAATCTGGACTGAAGAATGTCCCATGTTGGGATCTTCCTTCTTAACATACACCATAAAAAGATCCGGGATTTCATAGGACATTTGAGCTTCCATATATTTTTGGACCACCACTCCGGAACAGACCAACCTTTCTTCTCCATGAGGTAAGAGTAGCCCTCTTTTGGTGAGTATCCTCCCGTTTTCCCATGCGCCCATATCAGATTGTCATGTTCGTTATTTATTCTAACATGTGAGCGATGGAGTTCATTGATGTACGAAGACCATTCATGGTGCCATCTGATGTTAAGACCAAGATCCTCTGCACTTTTCCATGCCTGACCTAAAATGTTTGATTGGCCCACTTTCTCCACTTGGTTCAGGGTGAAAATACCTCTGCTATCGAAATGTCTCAAGAGGCCAGGGGAGAGGGCAAAAGATTCATTGCATCCAACCCATGGGTCCCTACCAATTTTTACATTTTTCCCATCACCCACTTTCCAAGCCAGACCTTGTTCAATTACTGAGAAACCTTCAATAGTAGCCTTCCAAATGACAGAGGACTGTTTCGACTTCTTCTCCTGGCTTCTGATCCAGTCTTCCAGGGGGGTAGGATCAATGTATTTTCTTCTTATTACCCGGGTCCAAAGGTTTTCCATTGTGATGAGCCTCCATCCAGATTTGGCAGCCAATGACAGGCTGAACTCTGGGAGTCTCTTTATACCCCATCCGCCCCAATCCTTCAGCCTTGCAATCTTGTCCCATGCCACCCAGGGGAGGACTGATTTTTCGTTTGAGCCTGACCATAAAAATCTGCAGCAGAGTCTTCTGATCTTCTCCATAATTCCTTTAGGAATCTAGGTAAGAGCGGCCCAATACACAGGAATGGCCAACAAAATGGATTTTAGAAGGGTCAATCTTCCTGCTCTCGATAGCCATCTGAAACTCCAATGGGAAATTCTTGCTTCGATCTTTGCTATGAGCTAGCTCCAGTCCTCTTTTTTGTATGTATCCGGTTTTAACCAGAAACCCAGATATTTGAAAGGAGAGGCCAATGGCTGAAGGTGAAAGGGGAAAAGATTGGTCATTGAATTGCATTCTCTCCTGTTATACCCTGCAACACACACTTGAGATTTTCCATAGTTTAACTGCATTCCTATAGCTTTCATAAATAGATCAATGATATTTTTATATTCCTTTAGTTCTTCATGGGATCCATTTGAAAAAATCAAAATATCATCAACAAAGAGCAGGTGGGTGACATAGAGATTTATTGCCACCTCAATACCTTTTATCTTATTAGTTCTCCTGGCTTTGTGAATCAGTCTGCTGAGGCCTTCTGCCACGAGCAAGAAAAGTAGGGGGGATAAGGGGCAGCCTTGTCTGAGGCCTCTTTGGCTTTTAAAGAAAGGGGATGCCGCTCCGTTTATCAATACTGCAAAACTGACATTTTATATACATCCCATGATCCAGCTTATAAAAGAGTAGGAAAATCCTAAATGAGTGAGCAACAATCTGATATATAGCCAGTTTATGCGGTCATATGCCTTTGAGAGGTCTATTTTCAGGACCACCCCCTTCTTCTTTTTCTGTTTGATGCTGTGAAGGACCTCTTGGGCTACTCCGATCGCCTCATGAATTTTCCTACCGTCCAAGAAGCCAAATTGTTCCATCGAGATATTCCGGGACAGAATTGGAACAAGTCTGTTTGCTATCACTTTGGCAATAATTTTATAGATGAAGTTACAGAGGGAGATGGGACGAAAGTCTTTGAAAGATTCCGGATCGTCTTTTTTAGGAATCAGAGCGATGAAAGTTGAGTTGAAAGGTTTGTAAATTTCCCCTTTTATCCTCGATTCCTCCACAACCTCAGTGATTTCAGCCCCGATCTGATCAAAGAAGTGGAGGAATAGTTCAACAGTCCAACCGTCCGGACCCGGGCTTTTGTCCTTCCCCATACTTTTCATTGCCGCCTCAACCTCCTCCTTTGTGACAGGGCATGCAAGCTCTGCTGCTTCATCCTCCT
Organism: Pinus taeda; assembly: GCA_000404065.3. Classification (NCBI taxonomy): domain Eukaryota; kingdom Viridiplantae; phylum Streptophyta; class Pinopsida; order Pinales; family Pinaceae; genus Pinus; species Pinus taeda. Next base: position 3,863 of record APFE031275944.1, on the reverse strand, counting down.
CAAGGTAACTAGGAAAACATTGAGCTGTTCTCATTACTTCAACAATAGTAGCTTCTCCCGGATCAGAAAAAATTCTTTGGAAATGCCTCTTACCCAGACCCGAAAGATCTGGAAAAGTGTTTACCTCCCTACCTTCTTCATCTTTTAAGCTCCAGATAGTATTGGCATATTTTCTCCCTTTAGCATAGTTGTGGAAAAAACTTGTGTTTTCATCTCCTGATTTTAGCCATATAGCCCTGCTTTTCAGTCTCCACTCCTCTTCCTTTGCAAGAAGGATCTGATTGTGGGTTTTCTCCAATGATAGGATTCTATCTTTTGAAGCCTAGGAGGAGTATCCATCTGCATCAATGCTTTCCAGGGACTTTAATTCCTCCCTGATTTTAAACAGGTCTTCATTTAGCTTTTTCTGTCTTTCTTTTGCCCAGGAGATAGTTGATTTCTTTAATCTCTTCAAATTTTCCATAAATAAGAAACTCTTGCTATCATTTGAATTTCTGTCAGGGTGGATCCAAGTGGATGAGAATAGATTATTGAAGGATGGTTCAAGAAGCCAAGAGGATTTGAATTTGAAGGGCGCGGGAGGCTTTGGTGGGGGAAAGGAGAGGTCCAAGAAAATCGGGAAATGGTCAGAGTTCCCGATTTCATCAGTCCATTGTCGAAAGAGTGGTACCCTTGCAAGAAGACCTTCAGTGATTAGGAACCGATCCAACCTTTTTGCAATCCTATCCTCCCCGGCTCGTCTATTTCTCCAAGTAGGCTTCAAATTTATCGGGGATGGGTCGATGAGTTTTTTGTCTGAGAGAATCTGTATAAAGAAATCTGAAAGGGGATCCTCCCTAGCTGAGGGACCCCAAGCCTCTGCTCTACCCAAAGAAAAATTGAGGTCCCCCCCCCACCACCATCATAGGGACATTCATCATAGATTTTTTCAATAAATCTGTCCAAAAAGATTCCCTCCCTTGACAGGGGCCATATATATTGACAATCTGGAAGGGAGTAGGAAAATCTGGACAGACTACTTCCATGCCCATTACATTCTTCGATCCCCACATGTTCAAGCACTTAATTTTTCCTTCTCTATAGCCTATGGCAAGGCCTCCCGAATGGCCCAAGGAATCAATAGCAAGAAAGGACCAACCAGGCAACAAAGATTTCAGGGCCGATTCAACCTCTTGACCTTGTCCTAAGGTTTCTTGAAGAAAAAGGATGTCTGATTTTGATGATTGTAACCAATCCTTTAAAGCCAGTTTTTTGGGCTTACTGGCTAAGCCCCGACAATTCCAAGATGATAAGATCATTATTTAACATGGTCAGGGGTCTGCACTGCTCTAAGAACCCCAGGAATAGAGAATTGTTTCCCATCTGCCACATCAATTTTTTCTTTTAACTTAGCTTTTGAAAGCTCTGATTTTCTACCCCGTTTTCCTTTGGTCAATCCAATCGATGGGGATTGACCAAGACCACCCAGCGCCCCATCCTGCTCTCATTTTTTCCCCATGGATCTGAGGTTATAGGGACAGTGGACACTTTGAGACGGGGGGGAAAGGGGTGGCCATATTTTTTCACATTTTAAGTTAAGGGAATCTGGATCCGCAGACAGAGATTCAATATCAGGGTCAAGAATAGGCGGTGAAACTTCCATAGGCTGTTTTTCAGGGTGGAACTCAGGAACTGATTGAGAAACGAGCATGGAAACATCAGAGATAACATAATTTTGTGAAAAAGAGTTAGGAAGATTTGAACATATACCTGTGTCCTCCGCGCGAGGTGGTGATGGAGCAGGCGATGTGTTCCGTTCATCGGCCTTCCCTCCAGCATCAGGAAGAGGATCTTCACCATCATCCCCCTCGGTGTTCTGAACCTCCACTGTTTGAACCTCATCTCGTGGAGTCCCGGATACCAAACCGTCCTCAGGTGGGGGTGGCGTACCACTCATTTGTTGATTAGTCTGAGGTCGTGATCTTCTGAATGCCCGTTGACCGTTTGTCTTCCTGAAACGCCTCTACCTCCTGAGCAGGGGGCATTCCTTGGCTAGGTGGCCACATTCATGGCAAATATGGTAGCGGAATGGCAAGTGTTCGTAATCCAGAACCTGTTCATAAATATAGTCTCTATACTGAAGAGTTATTGTTTTCGCCAAGCCCTTACTCATATCAATGTTTGCCAAAATGCGTGCCGTTGCCCTAATCTTTGTATCCCTGAATGACATATCCGCCTCCATATAGGTTCCCAGTCTATTTCCAATGGATTTGAAAACTGCCTCTATCCATAGGAAGAAAGGAAGGCCCGGCGCCCGAACCCAAACAGGGAATATTTCCGTGCTCTCCTTTACAGCATCAAAGAGAGGGGACCAACGCTTCATCAGGACAGGAATGGTCCCAATGAACCAATTTTTCTCCAAGACCCAGTCTGCCACTTCCTTGTCTGCAAATCTGAACATAAACCAACCTTTTACAAGGCATTGTGCCTCGAAACACAAAGGGTTTTCCTTTATGAAATGTTCTTCTCCCCATTTCTGAAGGTCCTCAGGAGAGAACTTCCTTCCTCTTGCCCGGCCCACAATTGTGCTTTCTGCAACTGCAAGAGTTTCGTCAATCGAAACTTCCATACCTAAAACAAGGTTCTCCCCCAAATCCTATGACCCTATTCAAATTTGAGACTTCCTTTTCTCTCCCTTCCTCCTTAGGGCTTCTGCAGATCCACGACGTTCCTCAGATATATCTGGCCGTTCTAAATCGCAATGTGGCGGCACCAGTCCATGAGAATCAGCTGCCTGCGCTTGTTGACGTTGAGAGGGTTCCCTGAAGTACTAATTCCATTGAGAGGGTCGACGTGTGCACCCAGAGCACTCACCTTTGGACCATGGATCACCTGACATTCCCCAGAAGAAGGGTTTTCAAGATTTCGCAAAACTGATGAAAGGGAAAACCTAGTGAGCGGGGGACGTAACTCCGAAGCGTTTAAACTGTGGATATTGGACACAGGGCCCAGAGATTCAGGATTTCCCAAGCTGATAGAAGGGGGAAACCAACTGACGACAGATTTACCCACGCCGAAGAAATAGCATCCGTTAGCAAAATTGCCGCCACATTTCCGGTCGAATTCCTTCCGTAGTCTCCTTGGTTTGAGGCCGGAGCATCCTCAACCGCAACTGCCCCATCTTGATGCAATAATGGAAGAAAATCCACCGGGGAGAGGAAAGCTGGATCAATAAATTTTTTTACCCCAAAAAACTGTTCAACGTTTTTTTCAGAAGGGTCTTTTCCCCACATAGATAATATGTCTTCTAGGGAGGGGTCTAAATCTACTAATTCTTCGGGGTTAACCATGATTACGGAAATAAACAAATAACAGAGGATAGCGATGACAACGGGGTTGACCCAAGAAACGGCTCCCTATTCCACGACGATGAACCCGAACTCCGAAAGCAAAGGGAAATTAGCTGAGAGTTCTGCTGACAGAAAAAAAAAAAGATAGTAAAAAGGAAAAAGGCTAACAAGGGTCCGTGACCCAGTTTATCTAACCTCCAGCTGTCCAGATTTTGACAGGGAGAAAAACCGCAGAGGACTGTACCTGTTAACTGGGTCGTAGCTCTGTCCTAACCGCGTCCTGTGCGGGGTTCCTTCCGATACCCGCGCTGCCAAACCCTAGCCACACCCATTTTCCTCTCCATCCATATATCTGATTCGAGACCTTGGCAGAGTTGCAACATCATTTGATATAGATATAGTAATAACATGAATTAAATAATGATAATGATTAGAGTAATGGTGTTACAAAATAGTGTAACATAATAGTGGAACATAAAACATAAAACAAACCAACAATATAGTAGTAACATGAATTAAAATTATTAATATAGT
>APFE031275942.1:12224-32914 GCA_000404065.3 Pinus taeda | reverse complement strand
GCCGACGACCTTCTTCCTCAAAGTGACAGAGATGAAGGGGATGAAACCCTCTTGCCTCTAGGGCTTGCACGAAAACAGACCAGAAAGAACATAGCAGAGTAATGGTTTGAATTGGGAAGGTACAGTGAAGGCGATGCTTAGCGATTAGCAAAAATAACTAGAACCGTGGATCTTAGAAAGGAAACATTTGGAGAGTTGATCGATTCCTGAATAACAAAAATAAATATAGAGGTGCATGCCACGTTATGCGTGTACAACCAAAGTCTTGTAGAAATTAAATAAATATACAGGCACATGTGTCGTGTGAAGACCAAGGACCACAGGTCATAAATAGATACCCTTATGACAAGAAAGGAGCAATGAACAACGTAATCTTACAGCAGTGTTAACACTGAGAGATAATCGACCTGAGTTAAAGTTGGGAATCGTGTGAAATTTATTACTGTGTTAAATGTTGAATAGAGCGATGGGTAATAAATCTCTAGAGTTGTCATAGGTTTATTGTTATATTCATTGTACATAGATCGAAATTTATATGTTATATTCCATGTAGAACAAACCTATGGTTATCATGTCTTAAAGAATCAACATGAGAATGTTTATCATATTTATTATTTAGAGATGAAATGTTATATGTTGTATTTATGAACATTAAACATATCCATATAACAAGTAAATTGATATGTTAAAAAGATGGGTAAATGGGAAAACGCATTAACATTGTGATGTTGTGATATTAGTAATACATTTGCTTACTATGACCACTTAAAGAAGCTTGGTTAATGCACCAACATGTGACTTAGCCTCTATAATGAAATGATCAAGATAGGCTTGAGTTATTTCCTTAGATACTCAGGTATTTTGTTACCCATATTAAAAAAAAATAAAAAAAAAAATAAAATATTAAGGAATGAAGAGGTGGAATTAGGTTCGTTACATGTTTGATCCATTCTCACCGTCATCATTATGTTTATGCTTAAAAAGAAATATTTAGTCACATAATTAATAATAAACAATATGCCAAGTGATATCTTTATAGAATACCTTGTTACGAACTAGTTTACACTCGAGAGTTGTTGACATGTTTATTGTTAAAATCATAGAAGAAGATGTAAATGTTGACATAATTATGGTTAGGTTGGTAATAGAATATGTCGTGTCTGTATAGAATATGCAGTGGTTTGTGAAGAAACAGCTTGTTTCTAATTTTTTTTGGCATTTGAAATTAATTTGCAAGTACTTCCACCATCGTGTTTCTCCGTCGTGGAACAACTGTGGCTTTAGAAAAACAACGTCAACCGACTAGTGGTATTTGTGTGTTTTGTGGGGCGTGTACTCCCACGTCAACCGACTAGTGGTATTTGTGTGTTTTGCGGGGCGTGTACTGCCACGTCAATCAACAGAGCAAGCGGTAGGTATCTTCTGTTTGTTAAGAAAAATTGAGAGTTGGAAGGTGCATGAACTTACCACAAATCGAACGTCCGGCGGAAAGCGGAATATGAGTGTGAACGCCGCGAAAATCGGAATCGAGAGACAAATAGTGAGTTGCTGCATTTGCCGAAACCGTTTTTCTTAGTCCGCCGAGTCCTGGTCCAGGACCAAACTTGGGAACTAATTAGCAGACTTTCATGGAAAAAACAAACGCCCGATTTTCTTAGACTGGGCCCGATTCCTGATAGTGCGCTGTAATCGTGTCAAACTTAATTCAACTATTTTTTGTATTTTACGTCTCTCTGAAACCGAGCGCTCAAATTCGCCATTCGAGCCCTATGACATCGAATCTGTTTTCAAAGTGGTAAACCCAACTTCTAAAATTCCTTCGTCCACGAATACCACGCTGTGTGCCAGCGTCAGTTCACGTCAACTCACATTTTTCCACACAATAAAAAATTCCTCCGTCCACGCATACCACGCTCTGTGCGCCAGCGTCAGATCACGTCAACTGACATTTTTCACACAATCAAACATTTCCTTTGATCAAGGATATGTGATCAAATGATTTTGGTATTTATTTATTTTGTGATTTAATAGGGTAATGAAAAAATCAAATAAATAATTAGGTTAAGTTTAAAAATGCATAAATATTAATTTATCTAATATTATTGAAGTACGGCTTTTTTTTATTTTTTATTACTTGGTTAAAATAATATATATTTATAAAATTAAATAATAATAAATTTACATCACATTATACAATTTTAATTTTATATACACCATATATATATATTAATATTAAATATATTATATCTATAGTGGCGTCGAACTTAAAAGCAAAGGTTATATAGTAAGTATGGCGTTAGCTTAAACTTAAGCTAATTAAACCAAAATATAATAAAAATAATGAATTATTATATGATTTATATTAAGTGAGAGACAACTTCTTATAAATGCCACTAACAAATAGGATATGACAAATCTCAATAAACATAAACCCACACGATTGAAGAAATAAATTATTTGCCAAACTATTCAAATTAAAGTTCTATGACTTATATCATTACACATTTAATTGTTATTTTTATTAAAATTTAAAATAGTATTATTTTTTCTTATATTTATATGTCAAAAAATAGTATATTTTATATAAATAATATGAATTTATTATAGTTTTTGTTCTATTTTAAAATTTGGTTAGGTATTTTTTCTGTTAAATAAATTTAATATTTATTTATATTCAATATCATGTTATTGTAAAAATTTTGAAATTAAGATTTCACATTTTTTCTAATACTTATATAAATATTTTTGTATTGCACTTTTAGTTTTTAAAGGAATAATATAGCTAACTTTTATATTTTATATAATATTTGTAAATTTATATTTATTAAATAATCATTTAAAAAAAATCATTTTAAAAACATCATGATATGATTTACCCATGAAGTCATGAACATTAAGTCTTTTCAACCTAACTTTTTCCATTAGTGGATCATTCAATAGTTTGCATTACTAAATCTACATGGCCCAACAAACCTTTATCTGCCACAATGTTAAATGTGAATTATCCTTTGCAAAAGTCACCATCCTTTCTTGTCATTGATGTGATAAGAACATTAATATCATGATCAGATAAAACATAAAATATTAGTTACCCAATAATCAATTCAACATCTATTCATGTTCATGCATAAATCATAAACATATTGTAATGAAATATATTCTTTAACATCACTGCACATGCATTAGTAAAAGGAAAATCAATATCAAGCATCATCTTTCCAACAAAACACTAACATAATCGTGCATGCACTTTCAAATTATTTCCAAAGGAAAGCTAACATAGTAGAAATTGTTCTTGTGCATGCAAATGCATAACAAGCTTTCAGGAGAACCAACCCAACTAACAATTTTCTTTGTGCCTACTATTATGTTTTCTTTTCCAAAGGGATTATGTAATAGATTCTATACTTATGCATGTCAATGATGTTCTTTTCCAAAAACATGTTTTCCATGGGAGAGCCATTTACAGTTACTACTATGTATAAAATGTAAGCTATATTTGAAAAAAAGTTAACATAATAGTTATAATTTCATGCATGCGATTACTTTCCCTTTCCAACAAAAAATAATATGATAGCTTATTCTTCTTGCATGCGAAACATATATTTATTTGCAAAGGAAGCTAACTAAATATTACATGGAAAGATAAACACATTTCATTTCAAAGAGATCAAACGCATAACATTTATTCTTTCATACATGCAAAGAAACATTGTCATCTTAGCAAAAGATATCACCCAATAACTATACATAATCTTCTCCCAAAATAAAACTAATCTGATGGCTAATTCTTTTATTTGTGCAAATGTATACTATTGTACCAAAAATAAGGTTAATACAATCAATATTATGTGATTTCATCTTCCTTTTCACTAGAATTCCAATACCAAAACTATATTTTTTATAAATAATTTTCCAAAAGAATCTTAACATGATAAAGCATATGTTTACCCATTTCCTCTCTAGGAATATAATTGCATAATATATACAAGGACTTGTTTTTATCTTCTCTTCTTTTTGAGGAGTTCTAACACAACAAATACTTCCTCACATACAAATATATATATTTATTTTCGAAGGAATTTAACACACTATTTATTCTTTTTCTAGAAGTTAGCTAACTCACTAGCTATGATGCATGCAATACAAAATAATTTCCTATCGTTTCACACATCATACAAATTTGTCATATTTCATCAAGAATAACATAAATAAAAATTCATTCTAAATAACACAACCCATGGTATTTTATTGGAAATTTTCGCTGTTTTTTTGGAAATGAGTTCATTAAAAAAACCTCTCTCAGTTTTTACACAAGTTTCATGGTAGGAATATTCAAATGAATCTTTGCAACCCATGTTTCCAGATTTAAATATTACATAATTTTATTTTTTTCCCATCAACTTTGGACACTGTTTTGAGAGGTTGGAAATGAATTTTTCAAATATGAAAGAGGATTATGTAGAGAGAAGCTCATTTACAAAATCATATTTGTGTTTTTAAACATCTATCACAGTTTGGGATATACAAAGATATATTTGGACCATATTTTCCGATAAATCATGTAATTCACACAATTAGTTAGCCATGAAAATATTTTGAGAATTCAATACACATAAAATCTTTTAAAAATTCAATCATAAAACCACTTACTCCTCTATGCGTGGAATTCCATAGAGGTTTTCCCAATAAAATGATCTCAACTCTTTATCATATGAATTTTTTCAAGAAAAAAAAAATTTGATTCTTATTTCTTCATGCACCCTATACAAACAAAATAATTTTTAAATAGCATAGTTACTTATCTTTTAATGAATGCTTCGAATCCTACTTCTTATCTCTTGGCTCCATTCTATATGTATTTTGTCACTCGTTCTCAAAATTTTCCATAGGCTTACAACAAGTAGAATTGAGAAAATGCAATAGCTTTTCTAAATCATAGAAGCATTCCATAAATCAATCCATAAATCTATTTTTTCCTAAATCCAAAAATCACTCCATATATTATCCATAAATCATATTATTCTAAATTCTACAATCACTCAATAAATCATCCATAAATCTCTCATGCTTTTCTTTTCAAGGTAGATCTATTTTGCCTTATGGACAAAATATCACCTATCCATACTTTTTTCTAAAATTGTTACTCATTATTTCTAAAACTCATAAAATATACGAACTTGGAAATATAGTTTATTTAGGTAGAAGAATATAAATTATTCTACATAAAAGAATTAAGAACTAATTCTTGTTATATTCTTGTAATTAGGAATTATAAGAATATTCATCATGTGATATCAATATAGAAATTAATAATATTTAATTATTCAACAACCCTCATTTTACGAGAGTTTTTATGGGATATTACGTTAGGGATATTGCATATTTCCCCCCTAAAGAGAACATCATCCTTGGTATTCTTCTTTTATTGGGACTTTAACTTTTACTCATAATATAACAATCTAAAATACAAAAAAAATGGAATCATTCCCTTAAAAAATGAGGGATTTTTATGTTTAATAAGTAGAATCAATAATGATTATCAAATGAAATACTTTTCATTATCAATTATTTATGCAATGTTAAATGATACTTTGATCATGATACTTATGCAAGTACTTAGAGAGCACCAACCCTCTCACCATCAAAATGATAAAATATTGTATCAAGTCCATGATCCCTTTTATTTATGGGTTACACCAGTCTTTCTTTCCCACCGGTGTTGTTCGTAAATTACTATTTTTCTCTCCCATTGTAATTTCAATCAAATTCAAGCTAATGGCATTTATCTCCAGCCATTTTTCTATGGTCTGTGAAGAATTTAAAGTTCAATAGGTCATTGTTTTATCTAATACGAATTATTTCAGTCATATATTTCAATTTATTTCCTCTATGCATGCATATACATAATTTTTTTCTAACACATTCATTGCCTTATATAGACCTACAGGCACTACTTATTTCGTCAAAAGAGTCACTTAGATGAATTAATATATCATGCATTCATAGCTATAGCACATACAAAAAATTAGAGACATGCAACTTATGGTATATTCTAATATCCAACATCTTTAAACGATATTGAAATCAATAGTAAAATATAGACACAATTCCATGTAACCATAGTTAATGTCTTGGAGTTATTAAAGGGTTGGGCATATTCAACCCAACTGTGAACTATCTCCAATAGTTCCCCATCGAGCTAAGATCTACATTCCACTAGAATCAACAACGTCATTGATTCCTTGGTGGTTTCTTCCTAGCACATTTTTAGCAGCGTCATGCTTAAAGGTCTTCCGGCCTTTACTTCGGCCATTTTGTTTTAGTTTTTTTCGAAAAATATTCTTTTATTTTTCCTTAAAGCACATATTTTTCTCTCGGATTTTCTTTATTTCACCCCACTTAGGATTTCTCTCCGACTAAGTGATTAACATAATCATTCACTCCCGTTATGTTAATATTTTCCTCTTTATTATTTTCTCCTAAGAATTTTTAGGAGACTTTTAGGGAAGGTCCATCTTGGACTTAACCACCCATAGCTTTTCATAAGCTGACAAGAATTCTTCTAAAAATCTAGAGCTAGTCCCTGAATGTACCAATCAATGTATTCATTAACTCAATAATAAAACAAAATATTACATCTTCACATCATTCCCATAATGGCTTCCATAGCCATTCTATCCAATAATAATTCAATGTCTAAAAATATATTGTAATTTACATCATTTTCCATTTTCATGTTGGCATCAAGGAAAAGGAATATATATGTACACCATGCATCTATACTTTACCTTAACATGGGTCCCATAATTTGTAAAACTACATTAACGACAATTCATCACATGTCATACAAATGGTATACATTCCAAATTTCCACATAACAACAATTATGCAACTTAGAAAGAAAATATTAAATTATCTTGCATACCATAACATTATACTTTCTATACGGTTCCACATTCCCAGCCATAAATATTATAGAGAAATAACAGTCCCATTGAACACTAGGGCGCAAAATGCAATATTTTTTCTTTACAATTATCTTGCAACCATATAAGTGAAAACCATTGGGGAATTTTTGGAAAAAAAATTGAAATCATGCAATCTAAAACCAATGTGGGATTTTATCAAATAATTTGCAAGAATGAAATCTACAACCATTGAGGTACTTTAACAAGAGGTTTTCAAGCATGAAATCTACAACCACTGAGGCATTTTAGCAAATAGTTAGCAGACATGAAATAAATTTCCATATATATGTTTAAAATATAAAAGAGATAGAAAGACTAGAATTTACAAAATAGCATGAATCATATTAATGTCATCAATGATAAAATTTCTATAAAACAAGACAATCACCAATCCCCAAGGGCAGCGACAAATCACCAAATTATGGATATGGTTTTGAAAAGAACTTTTCCGGAATAAAAGTGGGGTTGACATGGTCTTAGGGAATGAATATTTCCTGAAGTTAAGCTGAATCACATCGAAAACTCCTAGAGGTGCAATTCTTTAAAACAATAAAACTTTGGATCTCATTTACCACCTTTGTCAAACACATGGAATGCAACATTTAACTGACAACTCTACATGAAGAAAGACAATCCAATATTATGCTACTATAAGTTTTTCATTGAGTTTAAGTTCACTATATGAATTCCACTTGACACATTTCTCAATTTAACATCTAAAGAGGTTCTTTCATTTTTTTTTTTTAATTTCTTTTATTTTAATATTTTATTGTCCCCTTCAGGGTTAACCCCAACATCTACATTTTTTAGTTATGAAAAAGACCATACACACATTAATTATTTATAAGCAATACATTATAACTTTAGTCATGTTTTTTTCTTTATGCACCATAATCATTATTGTCATAGTATGCATGCACAGGTTAGTAATTAACCCTCACTATAACTAGTTAGTTCTAAATATTTTTCATATATACATCATAGGTTTTATTATCTTTTATCTGAATCCATATTCAAATGTCAAGATCACAATGTTTAAAGAAGCATTATTACTTTCTACTCTTTAATGTGGTCACTAATCAGGCATCATGCATCTCATGTTAATTGTAGTCTACTACAAGTTCAATTCGAATCATATCTAAGATAATTCCCACTAGCATCATACCTCTACTTCTCTTTTTCTTAATGATTTCCAAAAGCTGCCAGTGTTGCAACCTTTTTCTCTGATACCACTTGTAACATCCTGTGGTAACCTCGCAGGAAAATACATGAAGTTAGGAATTTATTCTTTTAACATTTACCAATTTGTGAATTTCTAAATTACTTTCTATATCCTCTCCAGGACCATTAAAGTAATCATAGAAATATTTAGTAAAAACATAATGAGTTACACTTGAGAGTTGTTGAAATCATTATTATTAAATTCTTAGTACAGCATGTAAATGTTGATATAATTATTGTTAGATTGGTAATAGAATATGTCATGTCTTTAAAGAATATGTAATGGTTTGCGAAAAAAACACCTTAACATTTTGGAATTTCCATTCTGGGAGAAATCGAGGAGAGTGTTCCACCCTGAAAAGTGATTCCATTTAATAAGAAATAACGCTATTTTAAGATTGGAAAAATGCACAATCTTACAGATCAACTACCGTGCCTGTGTCTGAAATGTACCACCCAACCACCATGCGTATTCATTTTTTTATATTATGAAAGGATTTGGACAATTCGCACTTTTAAAATAAATTCTGCTTCTTTTCCAGTCATAATGAGTGACTCCTTGACTCTATTAAGGAGTTCAGAAATTTTGAACGAATTCAAATCAAGTCTTATCACCAATTCCTTTTTAAAATTTTTTGGTATTTGCAAATAATTTTTTTTAATATGAAAACAAATTTTTTCACTGTAAAAATAAGTCTCATCACCGATTCTTACTTCTGATTTTTTTTGTATTTGTAAATAAATCTCTTTTTATTCTTACTTCTAATCTCTTTTTATTCTTACTTACAGAGTTGAAATGTGCATGCACAAACCACAAACTGAAATTCCGGCGGAAAGCGGAATCAGAATAGAGACAAATAAACGTCGCTGAGGTCTTTAGATAGTGAGTTTCCGTGTTTACCGAAACCGTTTTTCTTAGTCCGCATTTACAAATAAACTTGGGAACTAATTAGCAGACTTTCATGGAAAATACAAATGCTCCACTTTCTTAGACTGCGCCCGATTCCTGATAGTGCGCTGTAATCGTGTCAACTCTGAAATGAATGCAATTTTTGTATTTTACGTCTCTTTGAAACCGAGCGCTCAAATCCGCCATTGGAGCCCTATGGCATCGAATCTGTTTTCAAAGTTCAAACCCAACTTCTAAAATTCCTCCGTCCAGGTATGCCACGCTGTGTGCCACCATCAGTTCACGTCAACGCACATCTTTCCCCACAATCAAACATTCATCCGTCCACGCATACCACGCTCGCTGGGCCAGCGTCAGTTCATGTCAACTCACATTTTTCCACACAATTCAAACATTTCCTTTGTTTGAAGGTAAATTTGCACAAGAATATGTGATCAAATGATTTTAGTATTTATTTATTTTGTGATTTGATAGGGTAATGAAAAAATAAAATAAATAATTATGTTAATTTTAAAAATAATACATATAAATTTATTAGGTAGGGGTAAAAGGAAATTATTACTTAATAAAAAATGATATATATTTAAAAATTAAATAATAATAAATTTATATAACATTTTAATGTGAGAAATTCGAATTTAATATATATATGTATGAAAGTAAAAACAAAGGCTACATAGTAAGTATCACGCTTCTAGCTTTAAATGTAATTTAATTAAACGAAAATATAATAAAAATAAAAATTTAATCAAAAAAATAAAATAATGTTTCTTTAAATGTCATCACAAAAAATAAAAAAAATATGATTAACTAATATTGTTTATATATGTGTGAGATTTATTGTTAACATATATATAAACATATATATACAGAAATTACAATTTATGAAAATGGAAATAATAGAAAAAATAAAATAAAATAAAGTAAAAAGTGAAATAAAAAAATAAATAAAACTAAAAATAAAAATGTAGTAACTAATAAAAATGGAGGTTACTAAACAACCTATAATAAGACCTCAACCAATAACCTTACAAATAACTAAATTTAAATAAAATAAAAATAAAAGTAAAAATGAATTCTCAATGTTAAACTATGGATGGCATAAATATTTGGTCGAACACAATCTAATACTTAGTCAAAGGCAAATTTGAATGCACTAGGTATAATAAATAAGTGTTCATTGGGATGATATGTTTAAACTATATTAAAAAACTTATCAATGTTTATTATAACTACTAAAATAAAGAGTTCCTAACTATATCATTTTATTATTATTATTATTATTTATCCTTTGACTTTATCTAATCATAATAGAATAACTAATCAATATTCATTATATATATAAACTTAATTTTCATTTTCAATATTTCCTCTTGAAGTGAGGATTGTTGTGATCCATCTCTACTCTTACTCAGATCCGCTCTCAATTCATGAACATCTGCTACACTTATAATCTTATTGACTTATTAAGCCATCATAACTACAGCGGAAACAAGATTTTGAAAAATCACAATTAGATTCTTTTTCTTTTCTCGAGGTCAGATAAACTGCATTGGTCATAGTGGAGCTTCATCATCATCGTCATTATCGTTATTATTTATATTCTCATAACTTACACATATATCAAATAATAAAATATTAAATAACTTTAATTATAAATAATAAATAATACAAATTAGTAAATAAAAAATTATCAAACAACACATTAGCCCAATTAATATTCTCAATATTATGACAACTAATACTCTTAATATTATGACGACTTAATTGGATTATGTGGAATTCACATTCAAAACTGTAAGTTGTAATTATGAGTATAGAAACCACATTTCAAAAATTGCATAAGATGTGTGAATTTAATTTTTATGTCTTTCCATGTATTGATTTTGAAGAGAAAGCATATTGAAAATTCAAGTAAGAAAAATAAAAAAATAAAAGATTAATTAATTTGTGAAATTAACCTTTATGTTTTTCAGAGTATTAATTTTGAAGAGAAAACACCTTCAAAATTTAGTGAACAAAAATAAAAATTATTAAATTAATTAATTTGGTGTATCACTAATAAACATAAAAAAATAATTATAACATACACAACCACTTTCTGCATTAATTGGTGTTTACTTGGTGAGATAAGTACCAACAAAAATTTTGAATACTAACACTACACAAATAAGTATTTATTTGGGAAGATAAATAATTGTAACATACACAATTACTTACCCTACTAGCTAACACTCTACACTAATAAGTATTTACTTGGTGAGATAAGTATTAGTACTAAGTTTCAAATACCAATTTAAACGGGATTAAACATATAATTTGAAAAATAATAATTTTTTTTTTTTAATTTTCATAATTAATTTATATTTATAACTTTTCTAAAATAGATAGTTTTTTATTTTATAATTAAAATAAAAAGATTTAGTCAAATAAAATATAATGATAATTTCAATATAATAAAATATGGATGTTTTCAATATATTTAAATGCAAATTTATAAAAATGTATAAATTAAATGGTATCAAATATGAGTCTAAAGTAAGTTGACAAAGACCAAATTTCACAGTGTTATGAAGTTCCCATAGAACAAAAACTAGTATAACTGAATCTTGCTAAGATTTATTGTAATGCTTTTGAGGTATCTGGTCGGTACAAAGTAAGTTGAGGGAAGACCAAATTTCACAATGTTATGAAGTTCCCATAGAACAAAAACCAATATAACAGAATCTTGTTAAATTTGGCTAAAATTTATTGGAATGTTTTGAATATCTTGGGGTTACAAAGTAAATCAACAAAAGACCAAATTTCACCGTATTATAAAGTTCCCATATAACACAAACCAATATAACCGAATGATGCTTTTGAAGGAGTCCAATGGACCGCACTAGTTTTTCAGACCGCTGGGCGGCAATATCGTCCCCAGAGCCATTCCCAGAGCGTTGGCACACACCGACTTGACTTTATTTGCAGTCGTTGAAGTTATCTCAACATTTGTCAAAGTAATTCCTGTGCAATCAACTGTCTTGCTGCACGAAAAGTTCACAGCCACATCGGTCGATGACGTTCCCTGTATGTTTCTATATGTGACATCTTGTATTTGCACTGCGGATGGCTGCACACAACAACATGACGCACAGTATTATTGAGACGCACTGTATAACATAGTTTTTACCTCTATGCATTTAATGGAGATCAGATGTCCTTAGGTGAAGTTTATATTATATATTATCCATCAATAATTATAATATATATAATATATAAATAATTATTTATATTACAATAAAATGAAACACAATTGTTTTTTTTTTTTTGAGAATTTGTATTAACTTTGATGGTTGGAATTAGGGACGTTTAGGGTTATAGGGGTCTCTTCGAGTTGGGTGATATCTCCGGAATTATCAAATTCCGTGAAAGTTTTTTTATGTATTAATTTTGTATGGTAAGAAAAGAATGCATAGCAGTGCAAAAACAAATTCGATGTAAATCATATGTATTGTAATGTAATGATTTGAGTGTTGGAAGTTTTGTAATATGCAAAGTGCATAATGTGATTTTTATTTTTTTAGCAGTATATGCAAAAGGTTTTTACAGCAGTAAATGTAAACAAAATTTACACACAGTTGTGTAAATTTTTTTTAAAGGAGACAGAGTAATTTTGTTAAAATGTTTTTTGTGAATCCCTCTGAGTCAAAGAGGATGAATCTTGTATAAGGAATATTGTTTTAATGAATACAAAGATATTGTGGGTGTATGTAATGCTCTGCTCAGAAATATTTGTTAAAGATCCTGGAGAAAAACATAGCATTGTCTCTGTGTGCAGTTTGTTTGTTTTTGGGATTTTACCTTAAAAATCCCCAACAGTGGTATCAGAGCTTGTTCAGGCTCTTTGAAGGTGTCATAGAAGCTGAAGGAAGGAGTTTTCTGGCTGCAGCAACTTCTCTAGCAAAGTGAAGACTCGGTGAAAAGGATCCAGGTATTTCTCAAATTAGTTTCTTGTGTTACTGCTGAAGAAACAGTGAGTCTTTAAAGAAAAAAAACAAAACACAGTCAGTTATTTGAATCATAGTTTAGAGTCCTAGAATGGCCAGCACCAGCACCAGCATGGGTATGTTTAATCCTCAACTCCCACAGTTCAATGGGAAAAACTATGACTATTGGGCAATAACCATGAGAGCCCTGTTTGTCTGTCAAGATTTATGGGAATTAGTTCAAGATGGTTTTGAAGAACCAGCAGATGAATATGAGTTTAACAGATTAACTCAGGCAGAGAAAGATCTGCTGAAGAATAATAGGAAGAAGGATTCAAAAGCCCTTGTATCTTTGTATCAAGCAGTGGATCAGAGTGTGTTTCCAAGGATAGCAACAACCAAGACATCCAAAGAAGCATGGCATACTCTCAAAACAACCTATCAAGGCATGGAGAAAGTGAAGACAACAAAACTACAGTTGCTGAAGAGAGATTTTGAGAATCTGAACATGAAATAGTCAGACAATATTGACTCATTCTTCACACATGTGATTGATTTTGTCACACAAATGAGGACTCATGGAGAAGTTCTTGAAGAAAAGAGGATTGTGGAGAAACTATTGAGGGTCCTACCCTCAAAGGTTGATGTGATTGTTACCACCATAGAAGAGACAAAAGATTTCTCAAACTTTTTAGTTGATGAACTTCATGCATCATTGATAACACATGAGCAGAGGTTGAGTAGAAATGAAAAATCATCTCTAGAGCAAGCCTTCAAGACCCATATGTCCTTTGGAAGAGGAAGAGGTCAAGGCAGAGGCAACAGAAGAGGAAGAGGCAAAAGCCAGAACAGAGGTGGAAGGAACAGTCCAGCAAATGCTCAAGGAAGAGGCAGCAATCAAAATAAGAACCAACGCCAAGGCAGAAGCCAACAAAGAGGACAACATTATGCTCAAGGACAAAGGTATGAAAAATCCAATGTTCAATGTTATTACTGTAAAAAATATGGGCATTATGCCAATGGATGTAGGAAGAAGCAGCATGATATGAGTAATAGACCAAATGCCAATGTCACTAGAGAAAACATTAGTCAAGATAATGCGTTGTTAACTTGTAACATGGCTGAAACAAATAGTGAAGACATATGGTTTTTAGACTCGGGTTGCAACAACCATATGACAGGAAACATAGCCCCGTTTTCTGCTTTAGATCAAAATGTGAAATCAGAAGTCACACTTGGGACTGATAGCAAAATTTCTGTTATGGGAAAAGGAGAAGTCAAAATATTTACAAAGAAGGCTGAAAAGAAAACCATAGCAGATGTCTACTATGTCCCTGGAATGAGATGTAACCTCTTGAGTATTGGACAGTTTGTCCATAAGGGTTACAATGTTTATTTTGTGAATGATGTATGCACCATCATGGATAGGGCACCAAACAAACGATGCATTGCTGAAGTGAAGATGACAAAGAACAGAATGTTCCCTCTTAGAATTAGAGTAGATTTGAAAAACAAAGAAGTTATTGCAGCAGTTACCCAAGAGGCTTACCAAACCGTGCCAAAGGATGAAAATTGGATATGGCACTTGAGATTTGGACATCTCAACTTTGGAGGTCTTAACTTGTTGAGTAGAAAATGAATGGTAAGAGGATTACCATTAATAGAGAAACCGGACAGCCTTTGTGAAGGTTGTATCTTGGGGAAACAACACAGAGAAAGTTTTCCATCAGGGAAAAGCATAAGGGCAAAAGCACCCTTAGATATTGTTCACTCAGATGTATGTGGACCGATGCAAAATTCATCTTTAGCGGGCAACCAATATTTTCTAACATTTATTGATGATTTTACAATAAAAAATTCGGTTTATTTCTTGAAGAATAAAAGTGAAGTGTTTGAAAAATTTCGAAATTTCAAAGAACTTGTGGAAAATCAAAGTGGGCTGCGTATCAAAGTTTTGAGATCAGATAGAGGAGGTGAGTATATCTCCAAGGAATTCCTACGATTTTGTAGAGAAAATGGAATTCATAAGCAATTTACAGCTAGCTACACCCCACAACAAAATGGAGTTGTTGAAAGGAAGAACAAGACCATTATGGATATGGCGAGGAGTATGTTAAAGGCAAAGCATTTGCCAAATGATTATTGGGCTAAAGCTGTAAACTGTGCAGTATATATCTTCAATAGGTGTCCTACAAAAGCTGTGATGAATAGAGTGCCAGAAGAAGCATGGAGTGGGAGAAAGCAAGGAGTCACCCACATAAAAGTTTTTGGATGTGTGGCTAACGCACACATTCCAGATCAGCTAAGGAAGAAGTTGGACAACAAATGCAAGAAATGTATTTTCATTGGATACAGTGAGGAATACAAAGCATACAGGTTGTATATCCCATCTACCAAGAAATTTTTTGTGAGCAGAGATGTTCAATTCATTGAGGAGAAAGCTTGGGATGGAAGCATAGAGAAAAGAGTGAATGTTAAAAACTGTTTGTCTCATGATGAAGATGATGAGGAGATGGCTGAAATAGATCCCCAAACAACAGCACCAACCCAAGGGCAACAAGCAACACTGATGCAGGAGCATCAAGACCTTCCTCATTTGTAAAAATGGAATAAAAAGGGGGCTGTAATAAATTTTAGTATTTTGTTATTTTAACAAAATAGGAAGTAAAATTTATGTAAATATTCTTTTATAAATAAAAGGATACAAGAGAAAATTAGGATAAAAGCTGGGAATAAAGCTTCAAGCTTTAATTCCTTATGTAAAAAAGGAAAAGCCTGCTTTTCTAAAAGATAAAGACCAAGAAGGCCTATCCTTAGTTGTAAAAAAAAATGGTAGCAAAGCTCTCATAGCAGTGAGTGAGAGTGTGAGATTGTGAGCAGGCTTGAATAGCCAAGGCTGTAAGCCTTTGGCAATTTGTAAAGGGTCATGAACGTTGGATATCCGGCCAGAGAAAAGGTTGTAAGTGACCTCTTTTGTTTATATGAAAACCATGTGTCAGATTTATATATAACCCATTGATTGATGGACTTCTGCAGTTAATGGCGTTATGGGCTATTGAGTAAATTTTGTGTAATTCAGTGGCGTCGAAAGTGAATGAATTTCACTGTTGCAAATATGTTAAATAAATTATAAATCATTAAGTTTTGTAGTATTGCAATGGAAATTCGAATAGGATGGGCACTGTTTAAAAAGCACCATCTTACAATGTGAAATCCAATTTTATGAGTATCCAGCAATAAAGCCCTGTGAAACTGCAAATTGGTTCCGGCAAGTATGGGCGCTGTTAAATTTTATTTGAGCCAGCAAAATTGCTTCAGCTTCACCTGCGCAGGTCCATGATTCTAGATTAAAAGGGTCTCAAGAGTTTAAAACCGGGAATTGAAGATTACCACATCTCTGTCCATGCGTTCTCTCAGAAATTTTGTGGCCTGAGCTTTGGAAATCATTTTGCATGGCGGCCATTTCCATACCTTCCTCGGATTCAATATCGAACTTCTTCTTTTCCCCAGGAGAAGGTTCTTGACAGTAAATCATTCATGGCTAAATCACAACTTTAAATCACAACCTTGCAAATTGGAGCTATAATTTCTGGGTTATCATAGTCTTTGACAAATGCGTGGGGCCCATTAATATTTTTACTGCTTGCATGGAGGTGAATTACCTGTGCTGTGCGCCGACCTGGGTTGGTTCGACTGTGTGTGTGTAGCTTTGAATCACCAAAGTTCAATTGCGTATACTATGAGGCTGTGCGTAGTCATATCATATAATAGTTCTATGCCTTATGGACAACGAAACCCGTATTCAATTGATTTGAATTGATAACAGAGCCCTGTTTGAGAATTGCGCTGTTTTAATGTGGAAATTGCGTTGTTTTAATGTGGTTTTGAATAAGGTTCATGTCATACATTTGTTAAGGCAGTGTAGGAACGGTAAACTGGCAGATTTTCTTATTTATTGAATCAAGGGTTGCGTGGATGCCTGGAGTGCTTGCATAAGGAGAGCAGGGTACTACAGTATAGAGAGAAGAAACTGCGCTGTCATATATTGTTCTGGAACGATTCTCCAACAACACCACGATTTCCCTTGTAATTTTATGAGCTATTGTGTAATTAATTGAGGTGCATGTTTTATATGCTTAACAGCAGAAAGATTCTGGGTTATTGCAGGCTTGGCTTGCATAGGTGATAGATTTGCAGGCCAGCCCTGCATCAGGTGGTATCAGAGCCGGAATAGCTCTTTTTGAAGGTTCAAGTGTTTTTGTTAAGTTAATTTCATGTGATGATTTTTGGGACTGATGAATATTGATTTACAGGAATAGTGAAGAAATCTCAGTGGAAGGAAGGAGAAGTGAATGTGGCAGAACCTAAAGATTCAACAGAGGTTGAATAAAGTTGCAGATGAGGGAAGCCTACATGAGCAGTGGAGGATGCTCAAAAGGTTCCAGCAGAGGAACTATGATTACCAAAAAACCAGATCTGGAGGGAAGGATTGGTGAGGTAAGTGGCAGCAAAAGAGTTTGTTGTGGTAGAGGCTTCATGCAACTCATAGGGGAGCAACTCATGGCGAAGCAGATGACTACTAAAAGTTATAAAGGAGAAAGCTGAGGTTCAGAAAGAGGCCACAGAAGAAAGGAGGAGAAATATGCCAAGGAGAATGGCAAAAGACAGTAGTTGACTCAAGAAGAGTATGAGAAAGAGAAAGCTGAGATAGCAGTGCATCTTGAGCTATTGATGAAATTGTTGCAGGAAGATGTGAAAGACCAGAGACATGGTTTACTGATGAGGAAGAAAGTGAAGTGGCAGAGGCTACAACAGAAAAGAGATTTACAGATAAGCATGCAGTTACAAGAGGAGCTGAAGAAGCTTAAGCAGATAATAGATGTACAGTTGAGACAGGAAGAACTCAGAGCAGCTGAGTTGGAAGAGGAGGTTTCCATTGGTGAAACAAAGGAGGAGATTATTGATGATTTCTTGAGTTATTGGATAGATCCAGATCAGCTGGATAATGTGAACTCTTGTGTTTTTATAACTGACAATTGTGATGTGATGAAAGGTTTTAGTCAGGAGGATGTGCCATCTTGTGAAACTGTTACAGCACAAGAGAAAGTTCTTGTAGATGCAGAAGAAGTGAATGAGTCTGAAGCACAGATAAAGGAAGTAACAGTTGATATTGAAAGTTTATGTATGAATGCAGGTGATGATAATATGCTTCAGCGATGCTACAGAGAAATTGCATTGTTAGAATACTGGTTGGAAAATCCAGAGTATGATAGGGAGATTGCAGAAGAAAGAGGCCAGTGCAGTGAGCAAGAAGGAAAAGTTGCATATGAAATTGCAGATGATGAGCCAAAGCATGTTGCAGAGGGACAGGAAGTTTTGGAGGTAGCAACATCTATGGCGACAGTGGCAACAACATTCATAGTGACAGTTGAGACAACAATAGTAGCAGCAGAAGAGGCACTGATGCCTTATGTTTTTTATTCTAACAATTGTTTTGTGAATACAGGTTTTATTGAAGATGTTGGAGAAAGTCTATTAGACAGAGAAATTGAATTGATGAAGCGGGTGATGGTGAAATAATCCCGGACGAGACCAGCAGCAGTGAAGCAAAAGAGAAGCAGCGAAAGAAAAATAACAGAAGATTGTGAGAGCACAGCAAGTGGAGCGATGCAGCATAAAGTGTGGAAACCTGGAGGAAGACAACGAACAATAGCACATGATGAATTGCAGAACAAAGTATGGGATCCAGGCATACACAAATCCGAACACATGATCAGGGGATCATGATTCATTTTAAGGTTGGGTGTATGATGCAGGAGAATCAAGACCTTCCTCATTTGTAAAAATGGAATAAAAAGGGGGGTGTAATAAATTTTAGTATTTTTTTATTTTAACAAAATAGGAAGTAAAATTTATGTAAATATTCTTTTATAAATAAAAGGATATAAGAGAAAATTAGGATAAAAGCTGGGAATAAAGCTTCAAACTTTAATTCCTTATGTAAAAAAAAGAAAAGCCTGTTTTTCTAAAAGATAAGGACCAAGAAGGCCTATCCTTAGTTATAAAAAAAAATGGTAGCAAAGCTCTCAGAGCAGTGAGTGAGAGTGTGAGATTGTGAGCAGGCTTGAACAGCCAAGGCTGTAAGCCTTTGGCAATTTGTAAAGGTTCATGAACGTTGGATATCCGGCCAGAGAAAAGGTTGTAAGTGATCTCTTTTGTTTATATGAAAACCATGTTTTAGATTTATATATAACCCATTGATTGATGGACTTCTGTAGTTAATGGCGTTATGGGCTATTGAGTAAATTTTGTGTAATTTAGTGGCGTCGAAAGTGAATGAATTTCACTGTTGCAAATATGTTAAATAAATTATAAATCATTAAGTTTTGTAGTATTGCAATGGCAATTCGAATAGGATGGGCGTCGTTTAAAAAGCGTCATCTTAAAATGTGAAATCCAATTTTATGAGTATCCAGCAATAAAGCCTTGTGAAACTGCAAATTGGTTCCGGCAAGTATGGGCGCTGTTAAATTTTATTTGAGCCAGCACAATTGTTTCAGCTTCACCTGCGTAGGTCCATGATTCCAGATTAAAAGGGTCTCAAGAGTTTAAAACCGGGAATTGAAGATTGACACATCTCTGTCCATGCGTTCTCTCAGAGATTTCGTGGCCTGAGCTTTGGAAATCGTTTTTCATGGCGGTCGTTTCCATACCTTCCCCGGATTCGATATCGAACTTCTTATTTTCCCCGGGAGAAGGTTCTTGAGAGTAAATCATTCATGGCTAAATCACAACTTTAAATCACAACCTTGCAAATTGTAGCTATAATTTCTGGGTTGTCATAGTCTCTGACAAATGCGTGGGGCCCATTAATATTTTTACTGCTCGCATGGAGGCGAATTACCTGTGTTGTGCACCGACCTGGGTTGGTTCGACTGTGTGTGTGTAGCTTTGAATCACCAAAGTTCAATTGCGTATACTATGAGGCTGTGCGTAGTCATATCATATAATACTTCTATGCCTTATGGACAGCGAAACCCATATTCAATTGATTTGAATTGATAACAGAGCCCTGTTTGAGAATTGCGCTGTTTTAATGTGGTTTTGAATAAGGTTCATGTCATACATTTGTTAAGGCAGTGTAGGAACGGTAAACCGGCAGATTTTCTTATTTATTGAATCAAGGGTTGCGTGGATGCCTGGAGTGCTTGCATAAGGAGAGCAGGGTACTACAGTATAGAGAGAAGAAACTGCGCTGTCATATATTGTTCTGGAACGATTCTCCAACAGCTACACGATTTCCCTTGTAATTTTATGAGCTATTGGGTAATTAATTGAGGCGCATGTTTTATATGCTTAACAACAGAAAGATTCTGGGTTATTGCAGGCTTGGCTTGCATAGGTGATAGATTTGCAGGGCAGCCCTGCATCAGGTGGTATCAAAGCCGGAATAGCTCTTTTTGAAGGTTCAAGTGTTCTGTTATGTTAACTGCATGTGATGATTTTTGGGAGTGATGAATATTGATTTACAGGAATAGTGAAGAAATCTCAGCGGGAGGAAGGAGAAGTGAATGTGGCAGAACCTAAAGATTCAACAGAGGTTGAATAAAGTTGCAGATG
>APFE031275942.1:0-12040 GCA_000404065.3 Pinus taeda | reverse complement strand
GATGAGGGAAGCCTACAGGAGCAGTGGAGGATGCTCAAAAGGTTCCAGCAGAGGAACTATGATTACCAAAAGACCAGATCCGGAGGGAAGGATTGGTGAGGTAAGTGGCAACAAAAGAGTTTGTTGTGGTAGAGGCTTCATGCAACTCATAGGGGAGCAACTCATGGCGAAGCAGATGACTACTAAAAGTTATAAAGGAGAAAGCTGAGGTTCAGAAAGAGGCCATAGAAGAAAGGAGGAGAAATATGCCAAGGCGAATGGCAGAAGACAGCAGTTGACTCAAGAAGAGTATCAGAAAGAGAAAGCTGAGATAGCAGTACATCTTGAGCTATTGATGAAATTGTTGCAGGAATATGTGAAAGACCATTGACATGGTTTACTGATGAGGAAGAAAGTGAAGTGGTAGATGCTACAGCAGAAAAGAGATTTACAGATAAGCATGTAGTTACAAGAGGAGCCGAAGAAGCTTAAGCAGATAATAGATGTACAATTGAGACAGGAAGAACTCAGAGAAGCTGAGTTGGAAGAGGAGGTTTCCATTGGTGAAACAGAGGAGGAGATTATTGATGATTTCTTGAGTTATTGGATACATCCAGATCAGCTAGATAATGTGAACTCTTGTGTTTTTATAACTGACAATTGTGATGTGATGACAGGGTTTACTGAGGAGGATGTGCCATATTGTGAAACTGTTACAGCACAAGAGAAAGTTCTTGTAGATGCAGGAGAAGTGAATGAGTCTGAAGCACAGATAAAGGAAGTAACAGTTGATACTGAAAGTTTATGTATGAATGCAGGTGATGATAATCTGCTTCAGCGATGCTACAGAGAAATTGCATTGTTAGAATACTGGTTGGAGAATCCAGAGTATGATAGGGAGATTGCAGAAGAAAGAGGCCAGTGCAGTGAGCAAGAAGGAAAAGTTGCAGATGAAATTGCAGATGATGAGCCAAAGCATATTGCAGAGGGACAGGAAGTTTGGGAGGTAGCAACATCTATGGCGACAACGGCAACAACATTCATAGTGACAGCTGAGACGACAATGGTAGCAACAGAAGAGGCACTGATGCCTTATGTTTTTTATTCTAACAAATTTTTTGTGATACAGGTTTTATTGAAGATGTTGGAGAAAGTCTATTAGACAAAGAAATTGAATTGATGAAGCGGGTGATGGTGAAATAATCCCGGACGAGACTAGCAGCAGTGAAGCAAAAGAGAAGCAACGAAAGAAAAAAAACAGAAGATTGTGAGAGCACAGCAAGTGGAGCGATGCAGCATAAAGTGTGGAAACCTGGAGGAAGACAACAAACAATAGCACATGATGACTTGCAGAACAAAGTATGGGATCCAGGCATACACAGATCCGAACACATGATCAGGGGATCATGATTCATTTTAAGGTTGGGCGTATGATGCAGGAGCATCAAGACCTTCCTCATTTGTAAAAATGGAATAAAAAGGGGGGTGTAATAAATTTTAATATTTTTTTATTTTAACAAAATAGGAAGTAAAATTTATGTAAATATTCTTTTATAAATAAAAGGATATAAGAGAAAATTAGGATAAAGGCTGGGAATAAAGCTTCAAGCTTTAATTCCTTATGTAAAAAAAAGAAAAGCCTGTTTTTCTAAAAGATAAGGACCAAGAAGGCCTATCCTTAGTTATAAAAAAAAATGGTAGCAAAGCTGTGAGAGCAGTGAGTGAGAGTGTGAGATTGTGAGCAGGCTTGAACAACCAAGGTTGTAATTCTTTGGCAATTTGTAAAGGGTCATGAACGTTAGATATCCGGCCAGAGAAAAGGTTGTAAGTGATATCTTTTGTTTATATGAAAACCATGTTTTAGATTTATATATAACCCATTGATTGATGGACTTCTGTAGTTAATGGCGTTATGGGCTATTGAGTAAATTTTGTGTAATTCAGTGGCGTCGAAAGTGAATGAATTTCATTGTTGCAAATATGTTAAATAAATTATAAATCATTAAGTGTTGTAGTATTGCAATGGCAATTCGAATAGGATGGGCGTTGTTTAAAAAGCGTCATCTTACAATGTGAAATCCATTTTTATGAGTATCCAGCAACAAAGCCTTGTGAAACTGCAAATTGGTTCCGGCAAGTATGGGCGTTGTTAAATTTTATTTGAGCCAACACAATTGCTTCAGCTTCACCTGCGTAGGTCCATGATTCCAGATTAAAAGGGTCTCAAGAGTTTAAACCGGGAATTGAATATTGCCACATCTCTGTCCATGTGTTCTCTCAGAGATTTCGTGGCCTGAGCTTTGGAAATCGTTTTGCATGGCGGCCATTTCCATACCTTCCCCGGATTCGATATCAAACTTCTTCTTTTCCCCGGGAGAAGGTTCTTGACAGTAAATCATTCATGGCTAAATCACAACTTTAAATCACAACCTTGCAAATTGTAGCTATAATTTCTAGGTTGTCATAGTCTTTGACAAATGCATGGGGCCCATTAATATTTTTACTGCTCGCATGGAGGCGAATTACCTGTGCTGTGCGCCGACCTGGGTTGGTTCGACTGTGTGCGTCTAGCTTTGAATCACAAAATTTCAATTGCGTATACTATGAGGTTGTGCGTAGTCATATCATATAATAGTTCTATGCCTTATGGACAACGAAACCCGTATTCAATTTATTTGGATTGATAACAGAGCCCTGTTTGAGAATTGCATTGTTTTAATATGGAAATTGCGTTGTTTTAATGTGGTTTTGAATAAGGTTCATGTCATACATTTGTTAAGGCAGCGTAGGAATGGTAAACCGGCAGATTTTCTTATTTATTGAATCAAGGGTTGCGTGGATGCCTGGAGTGCTTGCATAAGGAGAGCAGGGTACTACATTATAGAGAGAAGAAACTGCGCTGTCATATATTGTTCTGGAACGATTCTCCAACAGCGACACGATTTCCCTTGTAATTTTATGAGCTATTGGGTAATTAATTGAGGTGCATGTTTTATATGCTTAACAACAGAAAGATTCTAGGTTATTGCAGGCTTGGCTTGCATAGGTGATATATTTGCAGGCCAGCCCTGCATTAAACACCCTTGAGGAGAAATGGAAATGCTTCTCCAAGCACACCACAAGGAGGAAATTCAAGTGCTTCTTCAAGCACTTGAACACCAAATGAAAGAGGTAAAAAGTTTAGAAACTTAAGTGACATTTATGATGAAGGAATGAATTCTTTATTTGCCTTGTATTGTCATGTTGATGATCCTATTCATTTTGAAGATGCAATTAAAGATAAGAAATGGATAGAAGCTATGGATGAGGAAATGAATGCCATAGAAAGAAACAAGACATGGGAGTTGGTTGAGCTACTAAAAGGTAAGGAATTCATTGGAGTTAAGTGGGTATATAAGATCAAGTGCAATGCTGAAGGCAAGATAGAAAGGCACAAGGAAAGGCTGGTTGTCAAGGGATACAAGTAGCAGTATGGGAGAGATAATGAGGAGACTTTCACACCGGTTGCAAGAATGGAAACCGTGAGAGAAGTGTTGTCCATAGCAGCACAAAACAAGTGGAAAGTTTACCAAATGGACGTGAAGTCGGCATTCCTAAATGGAGTGTTAAAGGAAGAGGTCTATATTTAATAGCCTTTAGGCTATGAGAAGAAAGGCCAAGAACACAAAGTATGCAGATTGAAGAAAGCTCTTTATGGGCTGAAGCAAGCGCCAAGAGCGTGGTACAGTAGGATAGATTCCTATCTACTAAAAAAGATTTGAGAAATGTGAAGGAGAACCCACCCTCTATATCGAAGAAAAGGATGGTAAATTGCTAATTGTTGTGTTATATGTTGATGATGTTATTTTTACAAGTAATGATGGCTATCTCATTGAAAATTTCAGATTAGTCATGAAAGAGGAATTTGAAATGACTGACATGGGTTTGCTGAGATACTTCTTAGGAATTGAAGTAGATCAAAATGAAAATGGAACTTTCATCTCACAAGAAAAATATGTAAATGAAGTGTTGGGCAGATTTAATATGCAAGAGTGCAAGGCAGCAATCACTCCCACAGTAATGGGATTAAAACTCAGCAAAGAGGACAACAACAAGGATTTTGATCCTAGTTTGTAAAAGAGCATAATTGGCAGCCTTATGTATTTAACTGCAACTAGGCCTTACATAATGTTTACTGTTAGTTTAATTTCCAGATTCATGGAGAGGCCAAAGGAAGCACATTGGCAGGCAGCAAAAAGAATTATGAGGTATGTTAAAGGTACTAAAAGGTTTGGCATCTTATATACTGTCTCAGATTGTTCAAATTTAATTGGGTACACTAATAGTGATTGGGCTGGAAGTGTAGATGATCGGAAAAGCACTTCCAGTTATGTCTGTCACATGGGTTCAGGAGCCATTTCATGGGCTTCTAAGAAGCAGTCCATTGTAGCATTCTCTACAATAGAAGATGAATATGTGGTAGCTACAACAACAACGTGTCAAGTAGTTTGGATCAGAAGAATGTTAAGGAGCTTAGGCCAAGAGAAAGCAAAAGCAACAATGATTTTTTGTGACAATAGCTCAGCTATTGCATTATCAAAGAATTCAGTGTTTCATAAGAGAACGAAACACATTGACACAAGGTTTCATTACATCATGGAATTGGTAAGCAGTGAAGAAATTGTCTTAGAACATTGCAGGACTCAGGAACGGGTTGCAATCATTTTGATAAAGCCATTGAACCAGAAAAGCTTCGAATTTTTGAGGAAGTGTTTGGGTATGAATGAATGCCCAGCAGTTGAAATTAAAGGGGAGTGTTGAAAATGTAATATCAACTGCGCAACGGTTGAGCCGTGCAGCAGCATGGAAACATCACCGACGAGCTATCGCTGATGGATCGGACCTGACGATGGTATTAATTCCTTTTGATATATTATAAGGTCCACAGCATTATCGCATCAACATTATCAAAGAAATTGAGGCTTTTATGTTTGCGATGAGCGATCGCCAATATCACTATCGGCGTATCGCTTTTGGAACTAACCTAGCTTTATGTTTATATATATTGCCATCAAATTTAAATTTAGGTTTGAATTACCATTTGGATCCAATGGGTGACTTATTTTCATGAAATTCCATTAAATATCAGGTATCTTTATTCATTATAGACTCATATTCTTCCTTCATTTCATCTCTCCATCTTTATGCTCATTAGATTCTTCAAAATTCAAAGGTTTTATGGCATTCGTAATTTTAGTCATTAAGGTGTAATCTTTAAATCTTATTGGTGGTTGAGTTTCATGAAATGATCTTGTTGGTACTTAGCTTATTTCAACTCTTCTCTTGCTTCATGTGAATGATCTCTTCCTCTTGATTGCACTATGGTTGCTATAAGTGTCCATGTCGTTGGATTCTTCCTCTTTCTATTCATGCTTATCAACTACTTCCTCTTTGAAATCATCATATTGATAAGGAATATGCCATCCAGCATACCTGTCATTCTTATGGCCTTCACCTGCAAGCACATGAAATAATACATATCTTCATGCAAAAATTTTATGTGTGCAAGGATCGAACAACTTATATGATTTATGACCAAAACAGTAACCTATGAAAAATAACTTGATAGCTTTTTCCTCAAGATTCCTCCTTTCTTATTTTTGAACATGAGAAGATATTTTTATTTCGAAGATTATAAAATGAATTTCTATTAAGAATAATTTTCATACTATGTAATGAGATATCATGATACTGTAAGCAAACATTTACTCTATTAATCTATCATCATCCTCACTTAAACAAAAATGTATATTACTTATCTGATTAATTTATCAGTAGAAAATCCCAAAGATATCTGTAAAGTCTCTCCTCCCAGCCATGAGCCTGGCAATTATGTCTAGGCTCTCCCTCGATCACTTTCACTATTTTTCACTGGATTATATCCAACTACATTCGGTGCCTTGGGCCTCAAGAATCCACTATCTATCCTTAAGTCCTGCACTTAATTCAACTTTTCATGACCAACTTCCCACTGGTCACTCTTTTCCCCAGCTCTACAATAGTTTCCCATTTTCCATCTTTTCCCCTCTATATTTTCCTTCCTAGGGTAGGGGTATAAATATTTCTTTTAATTGTAGTAAACAATTTTTTTTAATTGACATGTCTCAATTCCTAATGAATCATAAATTAGGTAACAATTTGTTATCTGGCTTTCTAGCTTCATTCATTGTCATAACATAATAGAAAATAAATGCAGTAAATCATAAAACTAAATTTAATAATAGCAATAATTATTTCAAGGACCCTAGGGTGTTACATATCCCCCCCCCCATGTGAGGAAAATCGTCCTTGGTGATATTTCTAATTTAAGCAAATAACGCCGGATATGTTTCTCGCATAAATTCTTCCTCTTCCAAGGTGGCCTCATCTGGGCCAAAGTGCTTCCACTGCACTTTAACCTAGGCGATGATTCACCTCCACAAGGTGGTCTCTCTCTGACCAAGAATATGAAGAGGTTCTGCTAGACACTCTCCTTCTGGTTCGACCTGCACATACATAATTCACAATCATAATTCCCTCAAAACAACTTATAAAAATGTATATAATACTTTAACTTTTTACTTGAATATTTTCCGAGTTTATTATATGTTGTGGGTCGTACACATATTTCTTTAACAACAAAACATGAAACACGTCATCGAACCGAATGTGGCTTGGTAACACAAGTTTATAGGCTACTGGTCCAATTCGTTCCAAGATTTGAAAAGGTCCACAGTACCGGGGTGCTAACTTAGCACAAGCCCTCCACTCTAAGGAAATTTTTTGAGGCTTTGCCCTTAGATATACATGATCTCCCAACAGAAATTCTTTGTATGTCCTTTTTTTATCTGCAGACATTTTCTACCTATCCTGGGTAGCCCTTACATTTTGTCTAACTTTCTTAATGGCTTCCTCCATCTCTACTAGCATGTCGGGAACCAATGTTAGCTTATTAACAAGGTTATTCCATTCCTCTACACTTTCTTCCATATAACACCTCAAAGGGGCTCATACCCAATGATTCGTGATGTGCATTATTGTATGCAAATTCTACAAGGTGGAGGTAATCCTCCCATTTATGTGGATGTTGCATCACAAACATGCATAGCATTTCTTCCAGCACTTGATTCACCCATTCAGTTTGCCTGTCCATTTGGGGATGATAAGCCGTACTAAATTGGATCTAGGTACCCAATCTTCAAAATAGGGCTTTCCAGAATGTGGATGTGAATTTCACATCATTGTCTGAAATTACCACCTTATGTATATCATGCAGGCAAAAATTTCCTACATAAATATGTCCACGGTTTCCACATTTTTGTACATGGCTTTAACAGGTATGAAGTGTGTGGTTTTGCTCAATTTCTCTACTACAACCATAATTAACTCAAGTTGGTTCCTAGTGCATGGTAAAACTGTGATCAAATCTAATTATATGGTCTCCCATTTCCATTCTGGAATGGGCAGTGGTTGCAACAGACCAGCGGGATGCCGATGCTCTGCCTTTACCAACTGACAGTCCAAACATTTGGATAAATACCCCGTGACATCCTTCCTTAATCCGGGCCAAAAATTTCCTTTCTTGATGGCTGATAATAATTTATGGTAACTTGGGTGGCCCGCACAAGGTTTTTGATGAAACTCATCCATTATTAATTGTTTAACAACACTTTGGTTAGGAATATAAATTCTGTTTTCGAAGGTAAGGATGTCATCAATATTTATTTCAAAATCTGATCTTTCTTCCTTTAATAGAGCTTCCTTTGTCTGGTACTAAAGAAAAGTGTATTATGGATCTTTGACCGATGCCTCCTTTATAATTTTTGGAATGTTTGAGTGTGATTAACTGATCTGAACCTCATAAATGTAATGTACCTTCCTACTTAATGCATCAACACCCGATTTTCCTTCCCTTTAAGATGCTTCATTTCAAAATTGAACTCACTTAAAAATGTCGTCCATCTTTCCTATTGGGAATTTCGGCCTGCCTGGTTGAAGAAATTGGTAAGGTTGCTATGATCTGTTAACAACAACAATTTATTCCCCAACAGGTAGCATTGCCACATTTTAAGTACATGCACTACTGCTGTTAATTCAAGGTCACAAGTGGAGTATCGATGTTCATAATCCTTCAGTTTCCATGATTCATAAGCAATAACTTTGCCTTATTATGTCAGCACTCTGCCAACACCTTCTTTACTTGCATCATTGCAAATAAGAAAAGACATTTCCGGATATGCTACTTTTAGCACGGGTGCAGTGGTAAGTAGGTGTTTTAATCTCTCAAAACTTTGATGACATTAGGCTATCCATTGAAAGGTGCATGCCTTTTTTTGTAACGAAGTCATTGGAAAAGAAAATTTTGAAAATCCTTCAATGAATCAATGATAGTACCTGGCTAAACCAAGGAAGGATCTGATATCATCGACATTCTTTGGAGTGGTCCATTCCATAATGGTTTTGAAATTTTCCAGGTCCACCACTATTCCTTTTGCTTATATAATGTGACCCAAGTATTGGATATGATCCTTGAAAAAATCACATTTGCTAAATTTACCATATAACTGGTTCTCCCATAAAGTTTGCAGCAACATTCTCAAATTTTCTTTGTCTTCCTCCTAATTTTTAGAGTATATCAAAATGTTGTCAATAAAAATTAGCAGAAACTTATCAAGATAGGGCTGGAAAATTTCGTGCATCAAACTCATAAAGGTGCTTGGGGAATATGTGACGCCAAACGGAAACACTACAAACTTGTAATGACCATAACGAGTTCGGAGTGCAGTTTTGTAGATGTCTTCCTCCTATATTGTTATCTTGTGGTAACCAGATATTAAGTCGATTTTTGGGAATACTTTGGCTCCCTGCACATGATCGAATAAATCATCAATACGTGGCAAGGGATACTTATTTTTTATGGTTAGCTTATTTAATTGATGATAATCGATACAAAATATTAATGTTCCATATTTCTTTCATATAAATAGTACGGGAGCTCCCCAAGGGGACACACTGGGGCTGATGTAGTTTTTATCTAGAAGCTCTTGAAGTTGCATTTTGAGTTTTGTCAACTCAAGTATGATCATGCAGTTAGGGGCCTTAGACACTGAGGTTGCACCTGGAACTAGTTCAATGGTGAAGTCAATATCATGTTTGGGTGGTAATCTAGGAATAGATTCAGGAAATACATCAGCAAATTCCTGAATGATAAGAATATTTTCCAAGGAGGTCATTTTATTCTTGGAGTTGTAAATCCCACTTGAACATCATATATTTGATAACCCTTCCTAATACACTTTCCTGGCTGACTAGCAATAATAGGGTGCAATTTGTTATTAGTTTTGATTCCTTGAAGTTCCCTCCTTTGTCTTGATTCTGAAATAAAACTTATTGTTTTCTGCTTTCAAGCAATCAAGGATTAGCAATTTTCCAACCAATCCATTCCAATTAAAATGTCATATGAACCCAAGGGGAGAACGTTGAGGTTTACGTGAATGGGTTGTCCTGAGATGGTTATGGGACATTGTTCAGTTTTGGCAACTACCTTTCATTTTGCCCCAGTGGCTAGTTGAACTAGCTAAGGTTTTGGAAATTTAATGGTCTACAGTTGACACTTTTCTACCACTTTAGGACTAACATAACTTAAGCTAGCACTCGGATCAAACAAAACTAAAACAGGTTGCTTAGCAATCATACCTTCACATTTAATCATGGTGGGATGATACTCTGCTTGAAGATTATCTAGAGCAACATTAATTTTGGGTATGTTCCTCGCCACTTCTCCAACCATGGATGCTTCCTACATGTTTGCAACTTGTTCCATTATCGCCTTACGAGGACATGTTTTGTAGTAGTGGGGTTCTCCACTTCCCTAGCATTGCAGTGGTGGTTTTGACTATTGATCATTACTGAATTTATTGACCCCTTCTAATTGTCTATTTGCAGAATAGACAACGTTGGGTTGGTTCCTTGCTGGGAATTTATTTAGAGGCTTTTGTTCTAAATTTCTTCTACTAGAAAATTTTGGGTGTCTACTTGGAATCAAACTTCTTCCCTTCTTATTCATCCCTCCTTTAGATCCTTCATTTTTCTATTTCATTTGTTGGTAACATATGCGGATTTCTGTACTGCATCATCCATTGTTTTGGGGTAGTCGAACTCAAGTTTCTCCTTCATGAAATTGGGTAAGCTACTAGTGAAACGTTGAATCTTGGCTTTCTCCTCCTGCATATAAGGCACATAGCGCAGAAGGGAGGTAAATCGATCCACATAGTCATCCATAGTTAAGGCCCGCAGTCGTAATTCATGAAATTCCTTTGCTTTCTCATCATAATAACGTTTACTTAGATACTTATCTTTAAAAAAAAATTGAAATTCATTCCACGTCACCTATTGCTCATCAATTTTTCTTACTGTTTTGATTTCTTCCCGCCACAGGGTTGCCTTACCTCTTAACTGATAGACTGCCAAATCAGCGTTCAACTTATCTGTGTATTCGTAAATCTAAAAATATTTACCCATATTAATTAACCAAGCTTTTGTTGCTTCTTTAGATTCCCCTTCGAAGAGTGATGGTTTAAACTTTTTGAATTCTCCTTGTAGTTTTGACTTTTGTCTTTTTGTTTTGTGTTGGTTGGAAACATTATTTGAGCATCCTTCTTCATCCTCCCTGTGTCTTTTGGTTGATTCAACATTTTCCTCACGATGCTAAGATTTTGGGGTCTTTTCTTTATCGTCAGCACTGGGTTCTGGATGTCTTTGGTTCTATCGATTAGACAGACTTTTGAGCATACTCTCCCGTTCCAGGCATAATCATTCATTGTCCGTTCTTATATTTGTCATCTCAGCATGTAGCTGCTGAACAGTTTCAAGTAAAGCTACATTAGCTTGATGAGTCTCTTTGCCCAGCTGTATCCAAATTTCAGGGTTAGCATTCACATAAGCTGGTTTGGGAGTATTGGGTGGTCCTGAACTTCTCTACATTCTACCTTTTGTATAGAGATTGTGTTGGGCCTTAGTTTTCGTCTTATTTTGCTCTAAGAAACTTACTAATCCATCTATTTATCATCCATTTTCAATTCATTCATTCCATTTTGATGTATATTTGATATCCATTTAGGTATTTAACTTTAATTTGTCAATTTCTAAGGTTTTTATGGAAGTTTGATTTTAAGTGAAAATTTGGCAGATTCAGAAATTCCCGTAATCACTCTATGGTTGATGTGGTTGCATGACACTTGGGCACGAACTGAATACATGAATGGAAAGCTTAGGAACTAGGACTAAGCCAACTATGCTTAGTTCGAACAGAACAAGCTTTATTAGGCCCATTTGGTGCTAGTCAATCATGACTAGTCATTTAGAAATCCCATAGAAATAGGGTAGTTTTGAGATTCTATGGGATTGGTCATATTTCTTGGGATGGGAGTAGTGAATTCAACTTGGATAGATGGATTAGAGTAGATAGGTTTGTTAGAGTGAATATAGATCAGTTTGTTTCATGAGACTTCTTATTTAAGAGCCACAACTTTGATGGATTATGTATTGACTTATTATACTTTTATGTTGTGACACTTTTGGATTGAGGAGTTAATTTGAAGACTTGTGCTATTATTATTTTGCTGCTCAATGCTATGGATGTGTAATTGATTTAAGCTTCCGATCACTTCTCAAGTGTGCAAGGCAAGTGTTGAACAGGTAAATCCCCTCTGCGGACAGAGGCGATCCCACTAGCCCAAAATGGGTCTAGCAACAATCAATCAATGCTACTCTGCAAGTTCCTAGTTGCAGTTACAAAGTGGGTAATGAACACCTACTTGGATTCCAGCGCTATTGTTTGATGAAGAGATGCCGCTCCCGCTCCTTCGCTCTGGTCGGTCACGATCCTCCACTATCCTCGCGGATGGACACCTGCACATGCAAAGAGAGAACAAACACAAGCGTGAAATCTAGTAAAAGCAACTATACATCAGTCAGAAAGGATGTAATTCACATTAACCATTATAAGGTAAATGAGAATGGAACCATAACAGTAGTCATCTAT